>LGRX02000153.1:0-92264 GCA_001247695.2 Cymbomonas tetramitiformis
GGTACCGGCCACCTCGATGTTGTACGACCCACCTCGATGTTGTACGACCCTACGGCGGATCCCTCACTGCAGCCGCCCTTCATCAGCATTGGTGCCGCGATCCTACCAGACCCTCTGCAGGCACCCAGGGAAGAAGGCTTACCGTGAGGGGCCGGCCCGGGGCCGTTTGAAGTCAGCCCGGGCCGGTTGCGGGCCGCTCGATTGTTGGATGCGGGCCGTCTCTCAAGGGTCCCGATTATGAAAATTTCGTGAAATTTGTGCGATTTTTATGATCTCGCCATACTTAAAATTAAAATTTTGCGCCTGCGGCGGGCAAATTTGAAGATTGGCCGGGCTGGCCGAAAGCGGGCCAGTAAAAATTCCAAATGCGGGCCGCTTCGAAAAAAGAAAGCCTTCTTCTCTGCAGGCACCTCCTGATGGCGGATCCCGACAGGGTAGCACTTCACTTGTGTCGCATGATCTTTTATTTTTGTCGCACCATGCGACATATCAATTATATTCTGGGACGACAAAACTGAGTACGGGACTCATTATTGTCGCAGTGCGACAAACAGTGAGTGCGGGGCTGATTATTGTCGCAGCGACACAAAGAAGACTATATTTTTGAACCGAATCTACAAAACTTATACAAAAGATTATGGAGTATACCATATCACATTACGGAAGAAAAGAAACAATTTGACAAGCTAGCATATGCAAATTAACTAACAATTGGCAGGGAAATGTGCTCACGTTAGCACAGCATGCACTATTTTCTACTCTACTTTAATTACATAACTATGCTTATACATCTTAACAATAAATGTGCAGTGCATACTGTTATTAAGTCAGGTACAAACAAAACAAATCCTATAAAAGATTGACTTCTAAGTTCTAAAATCTAAAGGCTAAGCAGGTTGCTGGATACAGCAACATGCAATTCGCCAGCGATAAAGGTGAACCTGAATTACCTGCACACAGCGAATGCGAAAACGTCAGAACGAAGTGAAAAAATATTGCAATCATCACAAAAACACGCAGGCAAATACGCATCGGAAGCCAATAAGCAAAATAATTCAACACTCTTCACAATTTCCACACCGTAACATGCGTCTCGCCAACGAGCATGAGATATTTGAAATACCTGCACACGGTAATCGCAAACAGGTCAGAAATAAAATGAATAACAAAACCAAACGTACACGCAACGACCAACAGCACACATGCGAAACAGGCGTTCAGGAATGCGAAACAGGCGTTCAGGAATGCGAAACAAACGTGCAGGAGTGCGGCGAAACAGGAAAACGTGAAAAGTATCCTGCAAAATTACGGAGGGAAAAGTCAGTGAGAGAGGTGGGGCTCGAACCCACGCTGCACAAACTGTGCAGACATCGCCCTCGAAAAATAGACTCACCACAGGAGAAACAGAACGAATACAAAACAGAAGCTCGAAAACCAAAAGTAAATTCCTGCAAAATATCAGTCAGTGAATGCTTGCGACAACATCAAAACGACGGGCAGCGGCACAGCCCGTCAGCCGGCCTACAAGAATGCCGCCAGCAATACCCGAATGTTGCTGGGGGCGTCACACATATAGCAAAAACGAACGCGACCTGTAGAACAATGAAACACAACTCTGCAAGGATGTTAGGATATACCGGAAATTAGTTAGTATGAAGGGAAAAAATACATGCAGCAGTACAAAGCAGGGCACAGCAAAAAACATTGTGAGGTGCGCCGCTAAACGAAAGGGTCAAGAATGAATGTGAGAGTCAACATCGAGATATCTCATATGTGAAATCAGCCAGCCGCGGCCCGCGTGGGTCTCACCGGTGAACCGATTTCGCCATGACATGACATGCGTTGCCATGTCATGTAGTCACACAGTCGAGTGGGATTCCATTGTTCCCCTTCTGTCCCATTTTACACCTGTTCTCGACAGGTGTAAAATGGGACAGTAGCAGTAGGGGACGGTACAGTATGGTTTCGGGTACTGTATGGCATTCAACTGTGACACTGTAATCTTCGTCGCAACCCCATGCCATGTCAGCATGTCTGCCAGGTGAATTTTTTGTGTCGTGTCGCAAACCCATGCCATGTCAGCATGTTGCGAAAGTCTGGAACCAGTCGCATCGCATTTGTCGCGAGGGAGCCACACTTAAGGGCTTTTTGTGGTGCAGTTTTTTAATTTACCAATATATAAATCGAAACTGATCGCGTCGCTGATTGGCTTATCCATCGTCTGCAAAACCATCTCGTTTTTGTCGTGTGATCCCTTTCCCTTGTCGTCCCATATTCATGGTGCCTATCTCAGGCGCTCGCACTTCTTATTGGCGGTTATGGGCGATCAGTCCAAAACATCTCATGTAAGCCACCCTGAAATCTGTAGCACGTGCGCCTTCTATAAATATACAAAAAAAACGTGCTCCTTGTACGTGCACAGTCAGCTTATGGTATTTCGCGTGTGACCCATATTCATGGAGTTTATCTAATCTCATGGCTCCTCTGATTGGCGATCGGTCGGAAATATCTTTTATACGCCATCTGAAATCTGTCTCGCTGATCACTTCTGCATGAATATCCATAATTCGATACTACGCCCAGGAATATTCTATGCGTCTCTGATTGGCGGCAATGCTCCACCGATTTGTATAACTCTCCTGCTTGCCATCTTAAGGTGACCGGTGTGGACTGCAATATAATTATATATGGGCGGTTACTCCCGATCTGACAGGGAAATCACACTGTTTCCGTAAAAAAGGGCCCCAAAGGTGGACAGTTCTGGTAGTATCGTGTGCGTCGATGTCACTTTTTCCAGGAAAACCTGTTTCGCTCCTATAAGGGAAACGCAGGACCTTGCAGCTTTTTTTTGAAAAAGCTGCGAACCGTCGGTGTATAATGTTGAGTATAATCGGATCTGTTTGCGACACGACCAAAAAAATACACCTCGCGACACAAAAAAGGCGCTTCCTCCCGACAGGTGTCGCGAACTTATGCACGAAGCGTCCACATAAAGCGCTACTCCCTAGTCCTACTACTAGACAGTCTTACTTATGGTCAGCACTTCTACAACACCAGCTCAGCACTGCATATATGGTCTTATGTGACTGCACAGCTAGCTTCTTACTGCAACCATACAAAATCTCAAAAATTTTGATATCTACTTTTCTACAACTTATGCAAGCTCTTTTTCTCAACATGTAAAAGACTGTAGATGACAGTTCTGACGTCTTGACACAGGAACAAGTCCAACAAATGTATATCTTCACAAGCAAAAGAATGCCATATATCATAAACTCTTATATCATAACACTGCTGTTTTCGCGGTCTGAGCGAGTACTTCCTATTTTCGGAATCGCTGTTACGAAGGCAAAACAAAAATGAGCGTCTGCCTCACCCTGCTCTGCCGCCCTACTTATTCTCGCTATCTCCAAACAAGTGTAACACCCATCCGTATTTCCGTATCTCGCCACTGTCACAACTCCTCGCGCGTATCGTACTGCGCGTGTCATACGTTTGTCACAGAGCCTGCTACAGCAAGTGTCACAACCCGGCTAAGGTACACGATAAGCCGCGGTTTGTGACAGCTGTCGCGAACTTATGCACGAAGCGTCCACATAATGCGCTACTCCCTAGTCCTACTACTAGACAGTCTTACTTATGGTCAGCACTTCTACGACACCAACTCAGCACTGCATGTATGGTCTTATGTGACTGCACAGCTAGCTTCTTACTGCAACCATACAAAATCTCAAAAATTTTGATATCTACTTTTCTACAACTTATGCAAGCTCTTTTTCTCAACATCCCCCATCTGTAGCTGCCACTGGTAGCACAGACATTAAATAAGAGCTTGTTCAGCATCTTCTGTTGTCACACCGTCCAGCGCGAACTTGCCCATGCTGAAGGTGAACATACCCACTCCAGAAGCTTCTCCTCCTCGTAGCATCCTTGCTCGTGTCAGAGGATTTCGAAACACCATGACCCACATACATCTTCTACCAATGGGCCCATGCTCCAAGTGTCCAATCACATGTAAGCGTCCAGCATGGCATAACTTGCGAAAGTATTGTGCCCTGCTCTCTGTCATATCTGTCATGTAGTGCGATGGTACATGAATGCAAGCCACCACTCTACTAGCCAGCACTGCCAGTGGCAACGCAATATCCAGCACTGCGAACCAGGGTGAGGTTACCACTGCATCACACACCCCATACTTCTCCTTCCAGGCACGATAATTGCCCGGCTGCAAGGCATTGAGAGCTTCGTGCCATTTCAACTGCGGGTTCCAATCGTTGTTCATAAACTTCAGGTGAGGCCATTCCAGTGACATCACTTTGCCAATAACACCTGTACCAGCCCATGGATCCCAAACCTGCGTGACCTTCTCCCAGGACATGCTCAGGTCCTTCGTAGACGCCAATGTGGAGGACTGGGATCTGTTCACCACTAACGTGGAGTTCGTGATCAATGACTCCAGGAGTGAATCTACTGGCTTCACGCCATTTGAGCTGGTGTTCGGGTTCTCGCCGCTGTCGCAATTGGACCTTTTCCTGGAGGCCGCACAGTCCACCGCTGGACGACGAACAGGGGGAGTAGGCACCGCACACGAAGTGGCCGTGAAATTTTCGTCGCAACTGCGGGACGCCAGACAGCGGTTAGAGCTGGCTCAACAGCGACAGCGCGAACAGTTTGATCGTAGGCACGGACAGCGGGAGTATGCTGTTGGAGATCTGGTCTGGATAGAGGCGAAACACCTTACGGAGAAGGTGATGGATCGCTCCATCTGCAGGAAATTGACCAAGCGCTGGCATGGACCAGTCCCTGTGACCGAACGCTTCTTCAGCGATGTACAGATGACCATGCCAGAGGCTGACAGGGGAGCTCCAGTAGCCTACCGCCTACGCCTACGTACACATGCCCTACGGACAGTCCAACCGGGGACAGACCATCTGGACATCTGTTAGCTCCTCTGAAGAAATTCATGAGAGAACTGCAGGATCACTTCAAGGAAGCACTGGTGAAGAGAGCACTGACGAAGAAGAAGTCCAGTGACGATGGAGATCAGGAAGGAGCCACCATCACCACCGTTCCAGAAGAACTACGACTGATCATCAGGGACCGGGTGGAGGGGTCAGCGCAAGGAGTTCTAAACCAAAAACTGGTGGCCAACCAGATGCTGAGTCCGGATGATTTAGTGGCCACACTTGCGCGAGCATGTGTCACTGACGCCCATCTGAGCATTTTACCCAACATGCTATCGCGGGCTCGCCAGGCCTCTGGCAAGAACGCTGGGAGGAACGCCGCCACTTTCCACCACTCGCTAATGGAATCCTTCGACATGCTGGAGATGCTGCACAACCATGGGGTGACGGGACCGGTAAATAGGGCGGCATTACCAGGAATATTTCTAAGTGGATTAACACCAGAGCTGCATGCTAGGGTCCACAAAGAATTAGTTGGGAAGGTGGACTTCAACCAGAGCTCCGGAAAGGTTGGATGGGAGGCAGATCTACTGCGTAAGTATGTGGAGCAAGCTACAATAGAGGAGCGCAAAGATCCCGCGCACCTGAAGACTGCTCGCGACCAATCCCCTTTCCCAGTAGCTCCCTTGGCAGAGTTCTGGGAGGAGGAGGCATCTCCTAAGGAACTGTGCTACGCCATGCCCACGACTGCGACCCCAACGGAAGTGGAAGGCCGAGAGTTACCAGGATCGTCAACTTACTCAGGTTGCCGAAAATGCAAGTCAAAGGAACATCTGGCTCGCGACTGTCCGCATCAACACCAGCCCCAGCAGAAGGCAGCTTGGGTCAAGTGTATCTGGGAGGAGACCTTCGAGATCTTCAAGAACGCGGGGGCGGATACTGGATCAGGCGGGATAGTGGAGTCAGCACAGTTATAATTATTCAGAGTGATATGGAGTGGCCTGGAATGATTGATAATGAAACTGGGCTAGTCGGCAGATTCTATGATGTGACAGATCGAGTTCTCATGAAACATGATGGGACCTGGCAAGAGTCAACATCGAGTTATGTTCGAAAGTTCGAGATCTGAAAACCATGGCATAAGGCAGCCGAGCAGGCTGAATGAATCAGTTTGAAAATAGTTATTGTTGACAGCCACACCTGGTTGTTTGTAACTTCGACATTAAAGAGTTAAAAGATCCGATTCATATATATATCATGCTTACAGCAATATATCTCCTTGTAGGACTGAACTAGGTTCCCTGCATTGCACAAGAAGACTGAGAGGCTCTTGAGAGCCCCCCAACACATAGTACTTGGTGAGGTGTTACTTGGGTCAGTGTCTATTACCCGGCGTTAAGTTGGCTGCACATAACCTAAGGTTGAGAGCCCATGGGGGCTTCCTCGAAGGTCATATGAAAATTCGGAGACCTATGTTGGCAAGTTCTCGAGCTGCTCTTTCTGCAGTGTCTTGTCAAAAATCCGATCCGAGGTCATCTTGGCCCTTAAAAACTCGGTTGAAGAAGCACGATTTCTATTGAAATATCTTAAGTTGGGTGCACATAACTTAAGGGTTATAACCCATGGTGTCTTCCTCGAAGGTCCTTTGAACATTCGGAGACCAATGTCGTCAAGTTTTCGAGTTGCTCTTTCCGTAGTGTCTCGTCAAAAGTTTCATCCGAGGTCATCTTGACCCTCAAAATCCCGGTTGAAGTAGCATAGGTAGAACGAAAATCAAAATCCCTCGGATTTTCCCACTAAATTCTCTACCCCCTCACACATTCTCCCAAACTGCTCACGGATAAATTGGATTCGCTCAATAGTGTAGATGCGTGTGTAAAAGAGGACGTCGTTCCCGTCATTTTGAGCTAATAAAATCTAGAATCCGGTAACCACAACTCTCAATGATCCCACCAAAAGTTAAGTTGGGTGTAGCCAACTTAAAGCCGAATTAAGTTGGCTGGAGCCAACTCTGGGTAATAGACACTAGGGTCATAATTAGGGCTTCAACTATCAAAACAACACGTGAGTCCATTAAAATTTTCGTTGAAACTCACGTCGTTGATACTCCGTGTCATCCAATTTGAACGCCATCATGCAACCCGCCTTGAACGTACCTTTCCGACACTATTTTCAAAAATGCATTCAGGCAAGAATTCACGTAGTTATCGCGAGAAACGTGCAATTTTCAAAGACCAAAAATTCCCTTCGCAGCTTAGGGGTTAAAGTGGACTCAGTTCCCCCCGATATCCTAAAACACCTTGAGGGACGCCTCACTGGTGTAAGAAGACTGGCCAGCTCAACAACAAAGACATCAAAGACAAAAACAAAAGGTATGCACCCTATATTATGAGGTCACAACACTTCCAAGGGGGGAGATCTGTCAGGGATATGACCGATGACATATGTGTCATACCTGTCATACATGTCATGTCATGTCATGTCATGTGTCATAATGACATACAATCGTCAAGTATTGTCAGTACGGTCGACTATGACATGTACAGTCAGAATGTCTGTCATCCACCTAAGGTGAGTGACATCTGTCATCGAGAGGCCAAGTATATGGCATCGAGATGGCGAAGCAAGATACGTCTTTAAAAGAACGAACTGAATCGTTATGTCAAGACGCATCTTCGCTTCTAGCATACACTGAACAGCATGCGAGCATCAATCGCTATATCGTCTAGCCGATGCGTCAAGTTCACCTAGTGCTCTCGGGTTCACAACCCGATGGTGGTAACGCGTGCGACGCGTGAGAGCACTAGAGTATATGAGGAGCATTGGGCTCAAGCACGCACTTCTGGTCCCCAGGCTGCTGCACTCATACACCCACCAAATACTTTCAACTTGCACGCAACTGTTACCGTTCCATAACAGTCGTGCCGTGACAGCGGACGCGTTGGGGGAGGTGGACCCGGAACAAGCCCTCCAAAAGGTGGAGGTTCCAAATCGCCAACCACCCCTTCTCCAGGTGGCGGTCGAGTGCGAGGGCAAGTTCGGGCCCACCACCACCGAGATCGTGGCGGCCCTCAAGGAGATGGGCAAGGAAACCCTCCCCGAGTATCCGTCCAAAGGTATTGTAGCCCATGTCTTGTTGTATGCTTCTTTGTTTGCCTTATGCAAATTGGTACACTATGATGCCATCGATGATAGGTTGCTAGCGAGGAACGGTCGCATTAAGAGACTCCTCACTAATTCAAGGATGTATACCAAACTACCGATATTTGTCTATGGTATAACATACATATCTCAAACCCTAGAGTAGGACAGTTGAGACGAAGGCGGAGACATCGTGATTTTTGCACTTGCGAGCGTGACACGGTAGAGCGCACCGACGCGGTAGAGGCATATGAGCGGACGAAAGGGATGCGAGCAACCATTCCTGATGAATAATTCAAAACTCGTCCGACACCCGCGCGAATACGTCGGGTCTCACACGATCATACTGAGCCAAAAATTCGACGAATAATCGCGCGAATAATCGAATTTTGAGGTCGCGGCACGAATAATCGTGATTAACGATTTGCCGGACCTAGCACTGTACAATACGGCTACGGCTACTGTTAGTCCTACTGTACGGCTACCACTGTACGGCTACTGCCACTACCTCTGGACGGATTTGAGTCAGGGGGTTAGGGGCCTGCCTGTCAGGGATGCCTCGCTACCTAAATAAATACCCGGATCTCGGGTTCTTGGCATGCCTTCTTAGGCATATACAAGTGATATGTATTCCTTCAAATGTTTACTTGAATGCTGAGCTTGCCTGCGCAAGAATTGATCCTTAACACTGTGAGCCCATACTGGGCGGTGCTTAACACTGTGACCGTTGACCAAACTTTGACTGAAATTTCCGAAGCCGTCGACCGTCCGATTGTCATTTTTTTTGCAAAACTGAGGAGCTCTCGTCAAGGAGCTTCCATCGGTAAGGTCAGATTTGGAATCTTGTAAAAAAAAAATCGGACCGGCGTCTTGTATACCCCATTTCCCCTCTCCGAATTTTTATTAGCCTCCACTCCTCCACCAGCACCAAATTCGGAATTGCAAATAAAAGCCCTAATTTCTGCAGAAACGACCGGAAAGAAACCAGATCGAGATGCAACCACTGTGACATGCAACCTACAGGTGAGGGAATCCAACGCCCATTGGATAAGCTCTATCTCTTCATCGCACCGAAGGTGCATCAAATAAAAAATATGTGCACAATCTGATGCACGCATTTCTGGTATTCTGATTCGGTAAAAGTAAAGAAAGCATTACAGTACCAGAAACGAGAAACAGAAAGGTGATCTTAGCTGAAAGGCACGACAGAATTATCCCTGTGGTATTTCACTAACGATAGATTCAAGTTTTCGTCAGATCAGAAAATGTTTCCCTGTCAAAATCTCTGCTCGCCTTATACGAGTATCAGTCGGCGCCAGGAAGCGGCGCCTGATACCTCAAAGTCGACGAGCCGGAAGCGCAGTTCGGTCCACTGCCGTGCGAGCTCCAAATCAGTTATCCCAAAGCCCGTTGAGGCTCCCTTATGGAGGTTACTTCATACAGCAGCGTCATGCGCCGTCGCTTGCACCGTATCTCTCGGTCCTGTCAACGGAGCCTTGGCAGCTAAATTATCAGTACCGATCGAAAATGCCACATACAGCGAAGTTTCATGTAAGGGCAACTCAAAAGTGGCGGGGCAAGGCAATATCACGTGCATCGAGTTCACGGGAACCGTCAATAATACCAATAAAAAAGCGATCAACACAGCCGACGTTTACGGACGTGTTTATGACGGCGCGAAGAATGACGTCACTGATAATGAAGAAAATGACCGTATTGCATATGTGGATTTGATTCCCCCAGGTGTCTCGACGGTCAGTACTTCTTCATATGACCGTTAAAACCTGGTGAAACTGCATTCAACAAGCTGTCTTTGGCAAGTGAAACGCTTGCCTGAATTCATATTAAATGAAAGCAACGTGCCCGTCATTCCCTATTGAGATGACCCCCATTCCCGACTCTCAACTTAGCTGCAACGACGCTCGTCGAACTTCAAAATAGTACAGAGGGTCGTCTCACGCTCCGAAATGTCATGTTGTTCTCGAAATCATCTTATCGCTTGCTGATGCTTGCCATGAAAGCAGTGCTGCAGGCGCTGACACTTGTAACAGTTTTCAGCCTGAGCTTCGCGTGGTTCGCCGTTTGTGGCAGGTCAGCTTTACTTTGTCCGTACCAGCTTCTCAGCTGGAGTTAGGGCCTCTTTCATGGAAAAGCTTGAAGGCCAGCGGCTTCACTGGTCAGGTATGTGCCGCTGCTAGGTCATAGTGTTGTTGCTGTCCCTTCGCAGTTATGCACCTCATGGAGTCTGCGTGCTCGCTCCGCCGCAGGTCCTCCCAGGACAGGCTGGCCTGCTGGGTTTGCTTGATGAGATTGACTGCTCAACAATCGGTCCCGACAGCGACATATTCGACATCGAGCAGTGCGAAGAGCAGGAGCTCGAGAACTCCATCCGTTAGATAAACTATCTCGCGCGTCGTGAAGAGAATCCACTCGATGGCGCCACCTCAAGGGGCCCGCATGGTGTGAAAACCTGCAGATTGCCGGCGTGCTGTATAAAATCTTCGACAGTAGTAATTTCCTTGGCCTATGGGAGGCAGTTGTTGGTGAGCTGCGTGGTTGAGTCAACAGGGGGTAAATGCGTATCAACCCGCACGACCCCAAGTGTCGACACAACTTCAAGACAGCTCCTCCCTCAACACTAGTGTTGCTAGAGTCAGTATTCAAGCGATGCCTGTTGTATTACGTCCGATTTCAACGCACTTTAAAGCGAGGCTAAAGTCATTCGTATATCATGGTATATGAATGGTATGGCGTGAAGCGAGACCTGTGTTACATCATGCCCTTTCGATACAACTTTGAAACAAGGCTTATGCCAAAGCTATTCCCATTTGAAATAACAATTTCATATCGTAGAAAGCAACCCATCTGCTTGCAAGACACCACGCACTTTCTGCACCCACTACATTGTTCATCTTATGCTCCCACCATCGGTGCATGCGCCCTTGGAATATTGGTCCTCTTAGTAGGGCAACTAAATTCAGACTGTATGGTAAATTTTCCCTCCGGAAAATGTAAACATCTACCCACAAAATATCGGTCGATTTCCCATCACCTGTCTGCAAACGCTGCATACCATCTTTTGGAACTTGGGTGATACCGTACGTCATTGAGCGGACCATCCAAGGAACCATCATGGACTTGTCACGGTCTTGAAAACGTTCGGCCGGGCGCTCTTTGGTGAGCAGTTAAAAGTAATCTAGGACCTGCGAGCACACACATTATCCCGATTATGTATCTCACGAGGACGTATATCTTCGAGACCGCGCTCACCATCACGCACGAGCCTTCCTTGTGCTAGAGTGTATAAAAGGATCGGATATATATTGTAAATGATAAGAAAAGAGATTATCGCCCCGCCCATATATCTAGGCCGAGGTTTAGGGTTTCTAGCTACCGAAACTCACTCCCCGCACACCACCTAGTTGGTGACGAAGGAAACAATTGGGGGCAGAAACATGAAAAAACGCACCATCTCAACCGTTATACAAGTTATACAGCGGAACTGCAGTGGGTTGTCCCCATACATGCCACAAAATTGCCCTTATAATTAGCTATCGCAACGATTACATAAAAAAATAATTTGAAAATATGTCTATCAAGGATCAATTTGCGCCATGCGGGACCTTTTGAATCGAATTACTCAACGAACTCCTTTTTCTCTCTCAAAATAATTACCTACAAACTCCTCTCAAGGTGCACACTCTACCTTTAACTGGCATATATCGTAGATCAAAAATAAAATGAAATGATGACGACACCGATCGAACATCAATATAGGCTCACGATCGCGATGATGCCACCGTCGGGGTTTGCAGTCGAAATGTAATCATTTGGGAATAAAACAGTAGTCGCTCTGGAAATATGGGAATTTTGCATTTTGCGGGGAATACTTTTCTGTGCATGTGACACGACAACCGGACGGGCGCGGGCACACGCCAACGACAGACCATCGCATGCGCATGACCAGCACCATTACACCACACGACAGCCACATCCGATCGACACGCAAACTTTAAATGATTGAAATCAGAAATCAGAAATCAGAATCCGAGAATGCGATCCAACGAGGAGTACTTGTCACCGGATCGATCGAACGTGAAGTACTCGTGACACAGTGACACTTCCGCAAGGTTTTAGGTAAAAAATCGCTCTTAGGTGCGAAAACGAAGCTACTTGTCTATTCCCAAATAAATACACGCCCGTTTGCAGTGGGGATGCGCCAAATGGTTATGAACGTTGCTCAGCCCGCCTGACCACTCTGAGACGATCGGGCGGCGGTATGCGAAAATCGTTCTTGTCGGCGCCTCGCAGCGCCGCGAGATGCGTGGGTGTGGGTGTGCGGGTGCGGGTGCGGGTGCAGGTGCAGGTGCAGGTGCAGAAAGCGATTTCTAAATCGGTCGTACCTGATATCCATATATTCGCAAACCTTTCGAGCTCTTGATTGAGCCAATCCACATATATCCTATATATCCTCTATATATCCTAGAACGCAATGAAAACTGAGATAACCTGTGGGCGAAACGGCACACCTGCAGGGGGTGGGGGCAACTGTCCTCGGTATAGGGTTCCTATATCGCGCGAACTTGCGGAGTTCTCGCGTTTTAGGAATTATTCAAGGGCAGCCACCATCACACACCTGCAAGGGCACTGCACAGGCAAAGCATGCACGGCTTTCATTGTGTACGTACGAGGGGTGATAGGCATGTGCACAACTGCAGGGGGTGGGGGCAGCTGTCCTCGGTATAGGGTTCCTATATCGCGCGAAATTGCGGAGTTCTCGCGTTTTAGGAATTATTCAAGGGCAGCCACCATCACACACCTGCGAGGGCACTGCATGGGCAAAGCATGCACGGCTTTCATTGTCTACGTACGGGGGATGATAGGCATGTGCACACCTGCAGGGGTGGGGCAGCCGGCATTGGCATACGGTCCCTATATCGCGCGAACTTGCGGCGTTCTCGCGTTTTAGGAATTATTCAAGGGCAGCCACCATCACACACCTGCGAAGGCACTGCACAGGCAAAACATGCACGGCTTTTATTGTGTACGTACGGGGGATGATAGGCATGTGCACACCTGCAGGGGGTGGGGGCAGCTAACCCCAGTATACGGTTCTCATACCGAGCGGACTTGCGGAGTTCTCGCGTTTTAGGAATTATTCAAGGGCAGCCACCATCACACACCTGCGAGGGCATTGCACGGGCAAAGCATGCACGGCTTTCATTGTGTACGTACGGGGGATGATAGGCATGTGCACACCTGCAGTGGTTGGGGCAGCTGTCCTCGGTATAGGGTTCCTATATCGCGCGAACTTGCGGAGTTCTCGCGTTTTAGGAATTATTCAAGGGCAGCCACCATCACACACCTGCAAGGGCACTGCACAGGCAAAAACATGCACGGCTTTTATTGTGTACGTACGGGGGATGATAGGCATGTGCACACCTGCAGAGGGTGGGGGCAGCTAACCCCAGTATACGGTTCTCATACCGCGCGAACTTGCGGAGTTCTCGCGTTTTAGGAAATATTCAAGGGCAGCCACCATCACACACCTGCGAGGGCATTGCACGGGCAAAGCATGCACGGCTTTCATTGTGTACGTACGGGGGATGATAGGCATGTGCACAACTGCAGTGGGTGGGGGCAGTTGTCCTCGGTATAGGGTTCCTATATCGCGCGAACTTGCGGCGTTCTCGCGTTTTAGGAATTATTCAAGGGCAGCCACCATCACACACCTGCAAGGGCACTGCACAGGCAAAGCATGCACGGCTTTCATTGTGTACGTACGGGGGATGATAGGCATGTGCACAACTGCAGGGGGTGGGGGCAGCTGGCCTTGGTATGGTTCTTATATCGCGCGAACTTGCGGAGTTCTCGCGTTGTAGGAATTACTCAAGGGCAGCCACCATCACACACCTGCGTAGACATTGCACGGGCAAAGCATGCACGGCTTTCATTGTGTACGTACGGGGGATGATAGGCATGTGCACAACTGCAGGGGTGGGGCAGCCGGCATTGGCATAAGGTCCCTATATCGCGCGAACTTGCGGTGTTCTCGCGTTTTAGGAATTATTCAAGGGCAGCCACCATCACACACCGCGAGGACATTGCACAGGCAAAACATGCACGGCTTTTATTGTGTACGTACGGGGGATGATAGGCATGTGCACACCTGCAGAGGGTGGGGGCAGCTAACCCCAGTATACGGTTCTCATACCGCGCGAACTTGCGGAGTTCTCGCGTTTTAGGAAATATTCAAGGGCAGCCACCATCACACACCTGCGAGGGCATTGCACGGGCAAAGCATGCACGGCTTTCATTGTGTACGTACGGGGGATGATAGGCATGTGCACAACTGCAGTGGTGGGGGCAGTTGTCCTCGGTATAGGGTTCCTATATCGCGCGAACTTGCGGCGTTCTCGCGCTTTAGGAATTATTCAAGGGCAGCCACCATCACACACCTGCAAGGGCACTGCACAGGCAAAGCCTGCACGGCTTTCATTGTGTACGTACGGGGGATGATAGGCATGTGCACAACTGCAGGGGGTGGGGGCAGCTGGCCTTGGTATGGTTCTTATATCGCGCGAACTTGCGGAGTTCTCGCGTTGTAGGAATTATTCAAGGGCAGCCACCATCACACACCTGCGTAGACATTGCACGGGCAAAGCATGCACGGCTTTCATTGTGTACGTACGGGGGATGATAGGCATGTGCACAACTGCAGGTACGTGTCCAGCCCGGCCTTAATGTCTGCTTCTTGTTCCGGATGATGGCGTCCTCCAGTCTCTGTACATTCTTATGGCACTAGACGATCATGCCGAAACGTGTGTGTACCTTATTTTTGTATGTAAGATACTTGACAACCAGATTCCAGTTCGACCGACGATTGACACTTTCCCATCCGAGTGCAGACTTCAGGGCAGCGTGAATGGCGTCCTTCTTGATGTCCGTGCCGCTGCCAGTACACTGCGCGTGGCAGTGGCCTTCTTCATTCCCTTGCTCGTAGACACACGTCATGTAGTCCAAGACCCCGCCAGATAATCAGCTCCCTTGTGGAACTCGTCCTCAGGTAAATCTGCCGACCCAGTTTCCAAAAAGTTATACTGAACTCGTGATAACAATCTGCAGCAAGGCTCTATATCGATATTTCCGATAACCGATACTATCGATATATCGTATTTATCGCCGATTATCGGATTGCAATATCAAACTATCGATTGTTTAGGTTTCGGTCTTCCATAATTAAGTTATAACAAAATGTGTGTAAATGCCCAAACAATCGATTATTTATCGATTGTGCCGATTATCGATACCGTTTTTCGGATATCGGATTATATCGATACTGAAAAATCAAACCGATATAGAGCCCTGATCTGCAGCTGGTTGCTTTGATTTGGGTGCACGCTTGGCTTTGCTGCGGGTAGATGTAGTTCCAGTGTAATTACGCTGTGCTGACTTCCACGCTGCTGCTGTTCGTGCAGGTCGGGAAATAATGTCGAAATCAGAATCATCAGCGTCCTCATCGTCGCTACTGTATACATCCAGGTGAGTTTCTTCCTCATCAGCGTCTTCATCTTCGCTGCTAAGTACGGGATCAGACTGCCGTACACATGAACGTTTCCGTCGCATCTGCGTTCAAAATTAAGCGGGCAGTGACATGTTTCCTTTTGGCGGCGCAGGAATCCTCGTTTGGCGGCGCACCTTTTAATGAAAGGGATTCCCTTTTCGCCAGCAGTACTCCTTGCAAGGTGCCAGCGGTAGTGGCAATGGCTCTTTCTCCTTCACATCAAACACGCAGACAACCTGCTTGCAGAAAAATGTAAAAGTGTAGAATTGTCCATCATAATTTCTGTATTCGACTAGTACTTGCTGTGAGTTGTACAATGTTTTTTGAACTCTGCCGTAGACTAATGTTACTTGCACTTGCCTTGTAACATTGATGCCCCTTATTCTAAGAATGTCTGCTGTGAAAACCACGATGTCTGTAATTGCAATGTCTGTGCCATTGTTGTCGATTGCCTTAGGCCTCTTGAACTCGATTGACAGTTCTCTAGCTATAGTTAACCGTTGTTCCCTAGCGCTGTCCTCACGCCGTTTCCGGAGGTATTCCTTTTGAGCTAGCGAGCACGCTGCCTCTTAATACTTAACAAGTGGTCCATTTAAAAATCTGGCTCCGATGAAGCCTCAACACAAGACATACACATGAACATATTCTTGCCACAAGATAAGTTTACCTCTGACCCATATACAACGACCAAAGCTTGCTTGAAAATCCACCGTCCGCAGCAAAAGTACTCCCAATAATGTCCATCAACAGTGTCAATGAAATAAACATTTGGGCTACCCGAGTCGACGCTGCCCACGCTAGGAGGTTGATACATCTTGTTAGTTATGAATGAAGTCGTCGTCGCTTGCTAACTGTCAGTTATCAGCATCAGTTGACGCTGTTTGAATATCTGTCAAAATGTCATTGGTTCATTACAATTCACACAATTTTATTGGATCCGAACGCCCTTTTATGCTCAGATCGAAGATTGCATAATCTATTAATTCGCTGAATTATCATCATTTGTGTAGTGATCATTCTGTGTCACCTACAAATCAGCCAGCAAACAGCCATGATCATCAGCCACCATCAGCCATGCATCATTACCATCATCCACCATGACTATTTTACCTAGGTCTAAGGCAACGTTATCAAATTCTGAAAACGAATACAGGCTCAAACGCCCGTAAATTCTACTTTTTCGCCATGGCCCTTTGCATGTGTGTCAAAATAAACACCTCACAACACTTACATCATTTAACATTCACAAATACACATGAATTCCTCCGCGCGTGAGTGTCATAAAAAATACCGAAAGCTTGTTGTGGGACATATCGACGAGTTACTACTAAAAGAGCTGAGCAAGCTCTCACATCAAATTTTGAATTAGTTACAACCGTCAGCCGACCTCTAGTTGTTTGTGACATTGATAAGTACATTTTAAGAAAATCCGATATCTGACCTTGGGATTCCTTGTAGTTCCAACAAGTAGTCATCTGGACACTCCTGCAAGTATATTACTTGCACAGTGCTGCCTGCCTTAGAGGTAGGTATTGAACCCGAACACCCCCCCTCCTTTAAAGGCAGTCTAGACCCAACACAAAAAGGAACCTAGCCTCCAGAAAAACGGAGGAACCCAAACTCCACTCAAAACGTAACCTAGCCACATCCCAAAAAATGAAACCTTGCCTCCAGAAAAAAAAACCCAAACTTCAAGAAAAAGGAACCTATACCTGAAAAACCCTCTGGAACCATATGCTGGACATGTAGTGCTCAGTGTTGTAAGTTTGACATAAGCGTAATGCCATTTGGGTGAGATATTGGTACATCTCAATACAAATGCAACAGTTAGTGAAAATTTGAAAAAGTAATTTGCTGTAATGGTTGCACTAAATTACACTCGGCATTCATTCTGTCAAGCGAGAAGTGATAAATAAGACAGAAGTGTGCACGGATTGAGCTAGAGCCTTTCAGGTTTTCTTTCCCCAGTGGCCTAACATATCCACACAAAACTAGCGCCCCTAATGTATGTGTTTGTTCAACAGCAAGCCCTTAGGGTGCAGATACAGAGACTTAAGCGCCTTCTTGTTCTGTTTTGTAGTCACTGCCCTTCTACGGACACTCATTATCTTGTCCTTCATCATTGTAGATGTTATCCGCCATTTGCCAGATCTGAAAACAAAGTTTAGACATTCAGTTTTAGAGTAGAAAGCGCACCCGTTTCTCAAGGACCACCAAAGTAAGTTGCTTTAATACCTGAAGAATGTTGTCCTCTGCAACCGAAGCAATTACCCAGTCATCGTTTGGATTCCATGCAAAGTCAGAGATCTGCGCCGAGCCACAGACACAACAGGCTGAGTTTGGCTCTAGTTACCCAAGCAAGGTAAGGAAGATCATGACGAAAAGTGCAACCGAATTTCCACAGCGTCCGCTTAAGCAGCTTCCGAGGACATCTGTCGTCTGGGGTTGTAGTTTTGGGCTGATAAATGCCAAGTAGCATCCCATTCACTCTCAGCACCGTCAACAAAAAACTGCTACGATCCCACAAATTCGCTTGCAAGAACTCAGGCAGTAATAATGTATCGCTACCCCTTGCTCCTCTAACTTTCGCCAACCAAATATCCGACATCGCCAAGCAGCTGAGAGCGAACGAACAGACTACACACCTTTGAAGTGTGTCCACCATGGATGAATAAAAGCTCAGGTGGCCCATCCTCAGCATCTTCGGGCGACTGACACCACAACCGAAGAAAACACACTTCACCACAGGAAAACACGAAGGGTAACAGGCTAGTATGCGATCGTATAAAACACAAGTAAAGCACCACTTGTTCCGTTACACACCTGTTCGTCTCCGATGCGACTGAGATCCCAAACCATCAGGCGCCTATCAGCACCACAAGAGGCTAGTACAGTTTCGTTCTTCGGGTTCCATCCTATCTGCAAGAATCCACATAGCCCACGTAGAACTCACACACCCGTGCTCACCAGTCACTTCTCCTTAACTCACTGTTGTTTGCACAAAATACTTGCAGGCAGAGGGATGTCTCCGCACCTGAAACACTTCCTCTGTGTGATTCATGAAGGTATGTAAGCGGGTGGAGAGGTTGCGAATGTCGTGAAGCGCAACCTGCGAACAGGAGAGGTCTCCCCCGCACAGCTGAAGACTTTCATAAAGTTTGCGAAAGGAGTATCACTCCCGAAGTCGACCCAGCTTCCACCAGAAGGTGTATAAGAGAGGTAGGGTGGCAGCGTAAGAAAACGTTGCCCAGTACATCCGGAACTAGCTGTCCAAAGACCTTACAATTGTGACCTGTGTACAGCCTTCAGGTTCGCACAATTTATGGATGCAAGGTCGAGAGCCCACCGTTTTATCCGCTGATCCGGTAGCTAGGACCCATTCGTTGTGAGGGTTGAAGGCTAAGCAGTTCACTTCCGCAGTGTGCGCCTCCACAGCATGCAGCGGTGCTGAAAACAACTCCACAAGCTCAAATTAGAAAGCTCTGCTTGAAGACAAGAGGAGAGGCAAAGTTTCAGACGGCGAGAGGGACGACGCGCGGGAAGAGACTCACAGTCCGTGCCGGCTCTGCGAGTGTCCCAGATCAGAAGCTGCTTGTCATCGCCGACCGACCCAAACAAGTATTCATGCTTTGAGTGCCACGCCACGTCCTGCGACGAAATTGAAGAACCTCAGTTACTGCGGTAGAGTGCCAAGCAAAAATGTCGCCCTTGAAACTTCCCACTGATAGCCGGTATTCACAATTTCTATTCCTTTCTATTCACACAAATAACCACGATTCCCAAACTCCACTCCTTGTGTAACACATAGAACGCGACGAAAATCGCAGAGCCGACCTGGAACTCACCCGGGCGTCTCAAACACGATTAAAAGAACAGATGGACATTCCCTCTCATATACGAACTTCAAACTACAGTGCCAAGCTGTCTCTTTGAAACCAGACCAGTCTTTACCGAGTGAAGGGTGTTCGCTCCTTGCTTTGTGAGTGAAGGGTGATCGCTCCCTGCTTTGTACTAACTCTATAACGCAACGCAACTTCTGCGATTGAGAGTGCGCTTACCTCAACTACGCCAAGGTGCTTTTGAAATATCGTCTTAGCATCCAATACCTACGTTGAGCGTTCCACAATATAATCTCAGCTGACCAAAGGACTATGAACCGGGCTCAAGTCTGGGAACTTCCGAACACCATCTACGTTGAAAAATATAGATTACGTATGCTCTACTTAAAAAGCTTCACTAATCTCAACGTGCAGACGGAAAGTTGAGCAGCTTTGTACTCTCGGACATACTCTGAGGAGAGGCTCTGGAAGGAACTAGGGAATCGAGAGTCTGAGGAATGCAGAGCACACAATGAAAGCTGAAAACTCCTGGAAAATAACGAAGCCAACATTCAAGACAAAGTTGGAAGCATAAATTGACGATTTAAAAACAGCGGCGTAGCTTGCTGGAAACTATTCCGTTGTCAGTGTCGGTCACGGATAAAGAAGCCTTCGCGTCCGATAGGAGAGCCTGCAGATAGCTGCTGAGGTATTACCTTATGCTTTGAAGTATTCGCTTGAATATCCCAAAGGCAGATCTGTGCGTCGTCGGAGCCACTCAACAAGTGCCCTTCGCAGAACGGGCTCCACGCAAGGCCATATCCCTCGGTTTTGTGTCCTTTCAGACGGACATCTGGGTTGCAGCCACCGTTTGGAGGAGGTTTTGAGGGATGCTTAGTGTAGTCGAAAACATAAACTTCGGCGCTGACAGTCTTTGTGGCAAGGAGGAAGGGATTTTGAGGCATATATCTGGCACGGTTTACTTCGCCAAGGTGGTTGATCTGTTGGATGACCTGCACCTTGCCGGCAGCGGCACCGAAACCTCCCACCTCACCACGTTCTTCGTCGTACTGCCTGGCATCCGTTTCGGTATCCTCCAACGGAAGCTGTTTCAGCAAGCACCCCGCAAGTCAGTAGATCTTCAGTATATCAGGTCGACTTCCAAACATAGCGCCTGCATATATTCGACAAGGAAATGCGAAGTGAGCTCCCTGAAACACGAGTGTAAGGGAGTCACTAAGGGCAAACGTCCGTGACTCCAGGTTGAACGTGACATAGCCAAACAAAGGGAACAGCGAAGAAGAGAAGTGCATCAACCTGAACTTGTGCACGCATCAAATAGTTTTGTTCGTTCTCTGATGTGTGCGTCCCGAGAAGCAGCTGCTGAACGGAATAATCTTTTCCTTGCGGCTCTTCCCGATCCTGACAGCACGCAGGTTGTCAAGGCTAATGCAACAACACTACCACTTAAAAGGCATATTCATTTCAATATATTTTCAGGCGCATGGCAACCTGGGAAACCGCCATACAAAGAGGGCGAGGTGGCATCAAGTGACAACTTACTGCGAGCCATTGAACCGTAAGGCTGGGCCACTCCAGAGCGTGTGTAACCACTAAGTCATACAAAAAAGGAGTATTCTTCTTCCATATCTTGTACTCTTCATTGACAAGCCGTACTTCCACCTGTGCAAGAAAAAGTGGCCGTAAATCAAGTCATAAACGATTCTTGGTGTTCGGACAGTGGGCGCCGACCAATCCTCGTGAAAGACACACGCGCTGGCTACACAGAGATTCAGCTCACCTCGTCAGGATGTTCCTCTTCTTCCTTTGCCATTGTTTCGGAGATCAAGGGTTGCTATCTGTGGTGCAAAACCCCCAGGAAACTTGTCAGACGCCGTGCCAAACAGACGTTGAGACACTATTCTCCACACAATCAAAAACACTTTTTTTAAAGCCGTAAGAGTTTCGTTTGACTTTACGGCAGGTGCCATGAAGAAGCCTCGCCTGACTTCTTCAACAGCAATTTCAATATGATGGCAAATCGAAAACAGTTGGCGCACGCATTGTCTACACAATCCGAAACTCGCGTGCCAACGCTGCAAGTGATTACGCTCGGCCAAGTTGCACCCGAAGACGCAGATACAGTACGGTGCATTTATAAGAACCAGTGACAAAGTCAGATCGAGAACAGGGATTGCACTTATTCGGTGGACTTGTGTGTTCAAATACACGTGTTGCCTCAAAGAGACTTCTTATCGAAGGAGTCCACTTCAAAAAACTGTTAAGGCTGCTTGCCCTCAGGCAATGTCCTTCGAAAGTTAAATAAGAAAAGAGTTGCCCAACACTGCCAGAAACCGCAATTTAATATATGCAAGGCTGAGTCGGTAAACCCGCTGAAAGGGTGTACGGTGATCACCTTAGGGAGGCTTGGCGCAAAGTAAGTCCCTAAGCGTCTCTCTCTCCAGGATATGGAAGTTAAGAGCTTTAAAGATTCAGACCAGGGAAAATAAAATCCGTGAGCTCTTCGGTGGTGGATACAAACAACAGTAGATTAGTATTACTCTCTCTTTCTAAGGTGCAAAGTGACTTCTCTTTTCCCGTCTGGGCGGTTCGAGTTGAAAAGTCGAATTGCAAAATGGATGGATGGCCCTCGCCTGCTCTGCTCTAAACAGTGAGATTCGCGCTTGAACCTTCCCCCTCACACCCTCATACTCGTTCTCAATCCAGATGCTCTCTATCGAGATACTTGTGTATCACGGACGCGGACGGTTTCTCGTGTCGCTGTCGTCGTGTGACACTCGATTGATGCATATCGATGCTGCTGAGCTGTCGAGCTATGTCAGTCGTGGTCATTCGATATTCAATTCTCGGATCAAATTAACTCGATAAAAGTAATTCCATACTCGATACAATCAACAGTGTCACTGTTATCGTGTTATGATATATGATACTCGAAACTTGATATCATATCGATATGATAGAGCTCGAGCTCTACTGCTGAAGTGCTGATACTGTCGTGTGTCATAACTGCATACTCGATACTGATTGTGATAGTCGATGACAACTCGATTGCAAGGCAAGTTGCATTTAAAATTTTAAACAACACCGCTACGTCACTGGTCGATCTTAAGATCTTCACTACTGTAGGCCTCAAATGACTCGATTTCATATCGCAGCTTCGCAGGTTTGCGTTTGGGGGCTCGGTTTGGGGAGGCGCAGGACTGGACAGGCGCATAGGGGTAGTTGCGCTATTCCTGGTACTTTGGTTGAAGAAGAGTTATCTTTACAGTCTCTGTGTTCTTGATGAACGGTGGCTTAGCTAATCCAGGGGTGCTCAGCACACTGGCTCAGCTCTAAGCCCTTCTTGCACGAATATTCTGCATCTGCTGTTGATTCAGAGCGCCGAGACGTATTGCTGGACCTCTGGGCTTGCGCTGGCTACACGCGTTTCGTCCTCCTGCTTGTTCAGAACGGTGTGAATCCAGGGGCACTCAGTGCACTGGCCTAAACCAGCCTGAATTAAGCCTGCATCCTGCATCTGCTGTTGATTCAGAGCGCCGAGACGTATTGTTGGACCTTTGGGCTTGCGCTGGCTACACGCGTTTCGTCCTCCTGCTTGTTCAGAACGGTGTGAATCCAGGGGCACTCAGTGCACTGGCCTAAACCAGCCTGAATTAAGCCTGCATCCTGCTAGTGAATAAGCTTCGCGCCGAGGAAGGACACGCTTCCTTTGTCCCACTCGCTGAGCATTAACGCAGTACTTGACCACGGAGGGTGAGGCGGAGCCGAGCGTTGCCACTGTCCAGTCCATAGAGCGCGAGGCACGGCGATTGGCTCGGGAGAGGAGCAGTCAGGGGCTTGACACTGGCTATATGAGCACAGAGGGGTCGGCTCCAGAATCCAGCCCCTCCACACCGATATCGATAGCAGCAGCAAGAGCAGCAGCAGCAGCAGCAGCAGCAGGAGGAGGAGGAGCAGCAGCCTCAGCGCCCGCAGCCAGTCAGTTCCTCTTTGCGTTTGACGGCGTAGACGAGATGGATCAGTATGACAAGGACAGTCACGCGCTTGACAAGGCTGACAACAAGCTTTGCTACACTGGTGGCAAGAACGAAGATAGGGCGCTTTTTATCAGGCGTTTCGTTGAAATGGTGGGAAAAGTACAGCGGGTTCGCGAGGCCAGGATACGCAGGCATATGAGGTCAGCGGCTTTTCATGCGCTCAGTCCACAGGCGAAGAAGGCTTTCGTTGACTCCAAACCAGATTACAGATCGTTATGGGACAGTTTGCCTTCGTTCCTGGCAGGGGATGATCATTCTACCTCAGTCGCCTATGACTGGTGGTGCGCTGCATACCTCATGAGTGCCTCATGGCCTCTCATGCGTGTCATGTCTTGAAGGATCTCACCACGAGGGACTCTTTCCAGGGCTCAGTGCGCTGCGCACAACCTCCTTTCCATGAGCTGGCGCCAGGAGCGACATGGGCAGTCTGCAAGAGGTTCCAGGAAGGCGATGCTGATGGTGAACTGTCTGAAGAGTGAGAAAATGAGGGAACCTCCACTAAGGGTGTCACAGGGACAGATGGCACGGAGGATTCTCACTATTTTGGGGCCTTGAGGGCTTTCGTTGCAGAGCTCGAGGCCAAGTTCTTAATGAAGGGCACCAAAGAGAAGGAGGACCTGTTGGTCGCCAAGTCGCAGACCACTGAGCAAGATGGCCTCGCCTACGTGAAGAGCTGTCGCCGCAGGGAGTCAGCGCTCAACGCTGGCAAGATGGTGGAGGACTCCATCGTTAGACAAGACATCGAGGAGTGCATCAAGGGACTTCGTATTAAGGAATACCGAGATCGTGTATCCGAGCAGCTGCGAGTCAGCCATCCTGCCCCCAACAAGGTCACGTGGGAGGACTTGGAGGTCATCGTGGAGGTTCAGGATAAGCTGAAGAACGATGCTGAAGCATGGGCTCTGACACTACAGCAGGAACTCGTCCGCAGGCTGACCTGTGTGTACTCTTGCTACGAAGCCAGGCAACTGGGGCTTGACCTGGCCGAGCTGGTGTCCTCCATGAGGCGCTCTAGCTCTGCCCGTAAGGCTGGGGACAGACGCAGGGACCCCAAGAAGAAGGAGCCAGCACAGCCTGGTGGTGATGATGCTAGGAAGCCTTCGAGGGAGGTGAACAATGCGGAGCGGCACAAGCCCACTTACGGCAGGGTCCCACCACCTGACGCTTCGAAGGAGTTCCAGTGCGACTATTGCTTCACGCGCTTGCCCCACTCTCCAGAGCGTTGCTACACTGGATGTCGTGATGCCCGAGTGCCTCCAAACTTCCACAAGGACCGGCAGAACTCGAAGTATCCGAACGAGGTCAAGAACGCCCAGATGCGTGCCTACAACATCGCGCACCGCTTCGAGAACCACAAGATGGGGATCACCACGAAGGAGTGGCTCAAGCTGCCGGAGGCCAAGCAGACGCAGCAGCAGCAGCAGCAGCAGGTGGCAGCCAGCGCTGAGGTGAAGGAGAAGCTCGCTGCAGAGTTGACAGGCTTGCAGACAGGAACACCGGCCAAGGGAGGCAAGGGCGCTGAGGCGCAGGCCCAATCAGAGGACATCGATGACGAGGCTGAGTACCACTCCAACTTCAACCAGCAGGCGGAGTATGAGGAGGACGATCGTGACTGCCTCACTGGTGAGGGGCTGGGGGACAGTGACTGCTGTGCTGGTGTTAGCCGTACACCAGAGCTCCAGGCCAGGGCCGCAGTTGCCCTGGGCAGCACTCAGAAGATGCAGGGCTTCAAGGTCAAGACGCCTGATTGAGGAGTTCGACAAGGCTGCTCAGGTGCCCAGAGCCGTCCCACCCAACGTCCTCAGCAGGAAGTTCCACCTGCTGGCGTCCAACCTCCGCAGCTCCATGCGGACTTGCTCGCAGATTGCAGCAATCTTAATATCCCAGCGCGCCATCGACCTCCCGAAGGACATCGAGAACCTCCTGGCCCTGGAGGAGCTCATGGGCAACGAGCCGGAGAGCGCGGTTGAGCAACCCACCGAGGTCAACGAACACGAGCTTGAGGACATGCACGCCACGGTCGTGGTGCAGGGGGTGGAAGAGGAAGCAGAAAGCGCAGAACGCCAGGTGGACGAGGAGTTGCCGCTGGACGAGATGCCCGACGGTGGGGTCGACAGTGTCACCGCCCGGTGTGCAGCCGCTGCCTGCGTGAACGACCTGGGGGTGGTCGACTTCAGCGACCATGGACATGTCCGGGCCGGCACCATCAAGACCCGTGCCTACGACTCGTTGAGGGAGAAGATGAAGCAGCACCTGACCGATGAGCAGGTGCTGCTGATGACACAGGTCCAGCCCATCTGCAAATTGCAGAATGCCACTCTGTATGAGGGCCTGGCGTTGGTGTCATCCGGTGGTGAGCTCATGCTCTATCGGGCAATCCTCATGGACACCGGCGCCAACTGCAACATCATTTCCATCGCGGTCGTGAGGCGACTGGGCCTCACGGTGTACGAGGCCAGCACCGGCGCCAAGGTCACCAGGTGTGACAACAGCCCCACGAAGTTCACGCACTACTGCCACGTGGACGTCATACTGGCTGCGGGCACACCGCACATGACGCTTCACCGGCTACACGCCTTCGTGACGTTCGAGCCCGAGAACTCTTGGGACCTGCTGATAGGCACTGGGCCGCTGAAGAACTCCCTGATGATTGACATCAAGCTTGGGAGTGGCGTGGCCGTGTCGCATGCGCCGTCAATTCTGGGTATGGATGCCCAGGTGGTGCTCCCGTTGGTGGACATGACGCCACCCAGGCGTCCCAACCTGCCCAGGCGAGTGGACCCGGCAGTGTGCTTGACGACGGAGATCTTTGGACAAGGAGTGGCGTGCGAGTGGCCAAAGCACCCACCTCCGAGCGCGAGGGAGGAGAGGGTCGCTGCTTCTGGTGTACGCCCTGAGCACATTGACGACAGTGTGGTGTCGCCATTGGCGTCACCTGTGCCTTCGCCGAGAGAGCTTGGCGAACTCCCACGACCTCGTGTCAGCACGCACGCGGAGCTGCAGCAGCAGAATCGCATGTGGACGTGCCCCCTTGACAGCCGCCGGACGAGTTCCCTGAAGCCACTGGCGCCTGCCGCCCAGGCAGAATCGGAGCGCTTGCTCGAGCAATTTTATGGTGACCCGATCCCTTGGGAGGGTGGAAGGGTAAGACGGTTCGTGGAGGGCCGGGAGCACGATGTCCCTCTCGACTACAAGTGGGGGGATCAGAGGCTATACCGGGACAGGAACAACATCGCGCGCCTCTGCCACATCCTCCTGCGTCCCGCCCAGGACATGCCGACCCAACCTTCCGAAGAACATGTCTGCGTGGAGTTCACTCGATGTCGTGAGCAGAAGTGGGTAACGAGAGACCAGCTGATGTTTCCCAGTTGGTTGTGCGTGGACCAGAAGCTGCAGTGTGACGAGGAGAAGGACCGCTGGTTGTTCGGCGGCAACTACTCGACGCACATACCGTCTGCTCCCGGCAAGCATAGCGTCATCATGCCTAAAGCGAGGAGTGACTCGAGGCTCGACTCCAGCATGATCAAGAAGTTGCAGGACAAGGTCCAGGCGCTGCTTACGTACCCCAGTGGTGAGGTCACTGGGACCCTCATGTGGGATCTGCAGAAGCGCGCCTTCTGTGTTCAGCCGAGCATGGCCACGCAGTACCTCGACTTGATGCACTGCACGTTGGATCATGCGTTCGTGTTCAATGGCGAGGAGTTGTTGCAAGAGCTCCAGCTCCCTCACTGGTACGAGAGCACTGGTGTCTGGGCATATCAGCTGCTCAGGTACCTTTGCCCAGTGGATGTGGAATCCCTCACGGATGGTATCTTCCAGCGTTGGGCTAGGCACGGCCAGGATTGGCTGCCCCTGGAGCTGGTCTCGTTGGATTCCAACACCAGATACTACCCAGTGGAAGATGGCCTTGGTGGACCCGGCAGAGTGTTCGCCGAGAACGCAGCTGCCCCGGAGTACCTACGCTTGGGGGAGAGCAGGAAGATGCTCAAGTGTGTGAACACCGAGCAGGAGGGGTACACTGCAATCAGAGCAGATGCAGCACGCAGGCCACCACCACCCCATAACCCGATGGTCACCAAGCGAGCCCCGACACAGCCACCTGCGCCTGCCGCGGGGGCAGGACCGTCTCGGGCGACCGCTGGGCCGTCTCGGGCCAGGTCCCTCAGTCATGAGAGGTTGGCACGTTCGAAGTCGCCGCCGCGCAGAGGCTACTCGCCGACGCCATCGCCTGTGTCCAAGCGACAATGGGCTGGTGGGCAATCCTCGTGAGTCATCACCTCCACCCGCTCGCGCCGCAACAGCTGGACCCTCGAGTGCGGCCGCTGGCCCTTCTCGTGCCAGGTCGCCGCCCGCATCACCTGCTTTGTCCAACGAGGGCTCATGGGCAAACTCGATCAGGGTCCCGCGTGGTGCCCGAGCACGTTCCCCGGGAGGCGTGCCTTCCACACCTGCGAGTCCAGCTCGGACGCAGCAGTTGTCCCCGTCCCCATACACATCATCGATACCCGACTACGCGCCCGGACGATAAGCCGGTTACCGAGTCGGTTATCGTTTGCCTAATCCAAAAGCGTTTGTCACGCCAATTTCCAGATAATTTCGTCGGTACCGCCTTTAATTATTTCTCGACCCACAAAGCGAAACTTGGTGCATTCAGCCGAAAAAAAGTTTGTAAATATGCCTATTTGCGTCCTACGAGCAGCCACAGGTGAGAGGTTGAGGTCTCGCGACGTGTTTTATCATAACGCACGAGGATATTGTGGATAATAGTCGCGAAAGATAACTTTTTACCCTATCCACTGTCCGCGGCAAAACGATAGATTCAGAAATGAGACCTCTAGAGCGGTTCGACTTTCTTTTAAAGGTTTTATTTTAGTGTTAGTTAGCGACGTATGATTCGGAAATTTCGAATTACAGCCCCGCCAAAAACGCCTCGACGTATTTTTAAGACTTACTAACACGTCGGTAACTCGGGCATAATTCCGGTTTGAGCTGAGTTTGGGTTTCGACCTAGAAGGGTATACATACGCAATCATTGGACCGATGCTTGCACAGGTGCCTTATTTAGACTTAGTTTGACTTATTTTTTCACTTGGAAGGCGTACCGGAATATCCAAGTACACTAGATATCAGAAAGTCCCGTACTCGTGTGGATAAACTGTGTCAGATAAAATAAACCCTAAGCTAGATATACCCGGAACGGTCTCGGACGGTCTCGGTGTCTAGCCTACCTGTGACACAGCGTGTGTCACAGTACGAACCTACAGATCAGTCAGTAGTCCAGTGTTGGTCCTAGGAATCTGTCATAGGGGCCTGCACCGGGACTCCCAGTCAGGGCTGCCTATACAGATTTCAGCACACCACCCCAGCACTGTGGGTGGTGACTGGCTAGGAGAGTCAGAAAATGTAAGGCTGTTAAGTGTTAGGGCAGGAGCCAGGGTGACAAGGCCTAACTGCTAATCTAACTGTGCAATTCTGATACACAAATTAGAACCCTCTAGCTAGCACAAGAGCAGAAACTCACAGGCAATTAAGGTCCTGCTAAACTACTGAAAGGCTCTGTGCCAGCAAGTCAAATTGAAGATTTCAAAGGTGTCAAAGCAAAACCATAAACCAGATTGAAGAAGTCTTTGAGGTCACAGGAGTTCTGCACACCACCATGTTGGTGTGCCTCCAGAGTGAGCAAGAAGTCAATCGACAGTACCAAAGTAGTCAGCGGTGGCCTCACGGAAGTCCATCCCATAGTAGGAAGTAAAGTAACCAGCTCCATAATAGTGCCCCGCATCAAGAGGACCGCTCTCATGTAAGGCCATGCCGTAGTAGAATGCCATGTCAATACCCAAATCCGCTTGAGCCAAATCCTGAAATGCTAAAAAGCTCAAAGTGTCAGGAGGCTCGGGCGGCTGAAGCTGTGGCACATCGTCAGGCAATAGGAGACCCTGAGCCGTCATCACCGGATCAAGAAAATCATTCGTAGAGAAAAATGACGGAGCCTCCCAATCGAGATCACCACCAGGCGAAGGCATCTCCGTAGCCGGTGCACATGCCGACACAGCAGAAGCTGTGGACGCCGAGACAGACACACCTGCAAAAGAAATGCACAACAGAGAGAGCACCGCGAGAGCGCCGATCGCCGGCGTGCCAAAGCCGAAAGGCGGCACACCGCATCCGATAGCACCGGACGGAGCCCGCGGCTTCACCGCGAAAGTACCGTCGGCGTAATCCTCGTAGTCGTCCGTGTCATAGCCCGTCAGGTCAGACGGGTGGACGGCGGCGTGATTCACCGTCTGCACGAAGCCTCCGAACTCACCGCATGTCGCCTCTGTGGTGGTCACCCGCGCCGATTGAACTGGCGCGGGCCGTACATCCTTCGCCTGCGAAACAGGCATAGCAGGGGCCGGCACGGCGGACGCCGATGCCGCCGCACCACCTGCCGGAACCTGCCCCTCCGGTGTGATCCCCGCCGCAGCGGCAGGGCCACACACCAGAGCCGATGCATGCTCCTCAACCGCACTCCCAGGAACAAAGGATGCGTGAGTGTAATGTACCTGCTCTTGGGCGGCCTGAACCTCAGAGGTGAGGGCATCAAGCCGCCGCAAGATGTCGTCGTCGTCGGTCCCGCCAGAAGGCGGAGGCGGTACGCTGAATCCGTAGGCCGACACGTCGATGCCGCCAATCCCGCCCGCGGAAAGCACAGCGGGGGGACCATAAGCCGAAGCCGCACGGGCGAAGGCCTCCGGTCCATCATCCGCAGCCTCCTGGAAAACCTGCACAAGTGCCAGGGTGTGAAGACCCTCCGCATCCTCCTCCTCAATAGGAATGCAGAAGGCCGCTGCCGTGGCCGACGAATGCTGGCGCCCACCAAGAGGGCAGTCGCGGTACGCGTGATAGGCGTCCCCTTTGCCCGCCTTGCGGCAACGGTGGCAAAGGGGCTTGGCCTTCATGCTGTCCCTGTCGAACCCCACAGACGGTGCCGGGTGCACACCCACCCGATGGCCCCGCGGATGCTGCTTACCGCGCGGCTGCGGCTGCTGCTGTCGCTGAGCCGCGCCCGCACGATTGCCCTGCACAAGCGCCTTCAAGGCGGCGATTTCGTCGAGAAGGACCGCGTACTCAGAAGACGTGATAAGGGCGGAGGGCTTACCGCCCGCCCCCAGTGTCTGCTTCTCACGCACTGCCGCCCCATCATCCGACTGCGCCCAGGCCTGAAAGATGGCCACGACGAGCGCCTGGAGCGAGCGGAGAGTGACCCCGCTAAGGTCACCCGCAAGCGGGTACCGCACCTTCACCGCCGCGTAGAACACGGGGTCGAGGCGGTTGTAGAGGGACAACTTACGGGTCTCGTCGGTGGGCTGCCAGTCAGGAGCGCGGTTATCCCGCACCAGACGTTGCTCACGAGCCAAGATCGGCTGCGGGTCAACGCCTGCGGGATAACGAAGCGCCGCATGCTCCTGCTGGTGGCTCTCGCGAAGGACCGTCGGCACGCTCCCCTTGATGATGTCGATGAGGGCACGACGTCCATCTCGGTCAGCCGAAGAGTCCGTACCCCGAAGCCAGGTGTCGGCCACAGAGTTGCGCTCCACGACGAGGGCCAAGACGTCATAGAGCAGTCCATTAACCTTCTCGATAACCAAAGAGGTGGGGTCGTCGAGGTCAAAGGGGGCCAAGTCCAGTCCAGCGGACTCAAACTCGGTCCGAAGCTGCACCACCAACTCGGAGAGGCGGTCGGTGTCGTCGGTACCACGATAATGATGTTTCTTGGAACCAAGGATATCCTCGCGGATACCCTTGGCCCAAGCCCGATGTAGTCTCCCCTTGTAGACCACGTCGACCGCAGCGTGTTGGTCAACGAGATGCTTCCGCAACGCGACAGCAGCGTCGGAGTTGCTGGAAGGATTAGGGGGCACCACAGGCGGGGTGCTAGCGGTTGGGGTGTCCCGAACCGCATCTATAAGCCGTATAGAGGCATCCAAGTCGGAGTCCTTCAATAGGCGTTTACGAGCTCGTGTAGATGTCGCCATTCTTCTGAAAGCCAGAGAAAAGATGATGCGCGGTAGCACGTTTGGGTGTTGCGGCGGAAATGGAGGGATGACGTAACGGCAGAACGTGCGGAGCGGCGAAAAGAGCGAAGGGCACTTGCAAATGTCGGCGTGGTCGAAGGTGTCCGGAGCACCAGCCCAAAATACGTAAACCAGCGTGATCAGGGCAGGTAAAGTAACGCAAATGAACATTGCCAATCCCAAGCAATAGCAACGCGCGGTGTCCATGACTCGCAGCCGCAAAATACGTCTACCGTAAAATCATGTCCAAATCCTAGTCGCACCCAAACGCGCAAGTGCGCACCACCTCTTCAAGCGGCTGCTTAGCCAATCATGGCCAAGATAGCAAGTGGAATGAAAACGTGGATGGGGCCACGACCTACCGGAATATCCAAGTACACTAGATATCAGAAAGTCCCGTACTCGTGTGGATAAACTGTATAAGATAAATAAACCCTAAGCTGGATATACCCGGAACGGTCTCGGACGGTCTCGGTGTCTAGCCTACCTGTGACACAGCGTGTGTCACAGTACGAACCTACAGATCAGTCAGTAGTCCAGTGTTGGTCCTAGGAATCTGTCATAGGGGCCTGCACCGGGACTCCCAGTCAGGGCTGCCTATACAGATTTCAGCAAGGCGTTGTGGGCCCGGTGTGCAGGCCCAGTTCATGCCTATTCGCCGAATTGGCGAGATCGGCGTGGCGGACGGCGTTTCTACCCTTTCTGCGGGGTCTGCCTATCTTCTCGTGCCGAAATGCTGGAAAATCACGGCATATGCCCTGGAAATATTTTATGTAGGAACGTGCTATCAGTTATTCCTGTCGACGTTCGTTATGCTATTCGTAAACGATTTGCGCCTGAATATTTTCAAGAGAGTGCGGAATGCTAAAGGTGTCGCAGTGTGGGGTCTGACCTACAAGAACAAGACCTGGCCCCGATCCGCATTCAATTATATGTTTGATGAGTGGCTTGAGTCTAAAATAGTCACTTGCAACTCTCGTGGCGGAAAGAATCCTCGTGTCCAGACTGTGCGCACTATCTGGGAGTTGAAAACCATCGAGCTGTTGTTAGATTTCGCCGTTCTGGAAAACGGTGTCTCAGTGTCGAACGCAATTACGAACATAAATGGTTCAGTTTCAGTCATAATTCCACCTATGATAGTCACGCATACCAGCACTGGCGTCAGCAACGTGTCTATGTCCGAGTCTATCACAGTCGAGTATGGTACGGCGGTCTTGACTCTGGGAGGAGGTGTGCAATTCTACGAAAATAAGGGCAAGTTTCTGGGAGAGGCTATTTCCAGCCATCCCTTTGGCAGCATGAATTATGGCCTAGCAGAGCCGGGTTCCGTGAACGCCAAGACAGCCCGCAAGTTATTGACGGCCAGGTGCATGGCCATCCCACGTTATATGTGGGCTCTTGGCTATCGGGTGTAAAAGAGGGTACGTGAAGCCCTCGGCATAACTGTGGGGCACGATGTCGACGACTGGAAAACGGTCCCGTACTTGCATAAGCATGCACTGCAGGGAGCACCGGCAGCCGCTCAGGAGGTGAGGACCATCGTCGTGGACTCTTTGCTCTCAGTGTCGAAAGTTTTAGATATCATCTGACGAAGCCTATCATAGTTTTCCATACTCAGCCCAAGCCGGAACCGGATAGCGAGCCCAATCGTAGGTGTCCACTTTTTGGCGATCTTGTTGACAGCACGTTGTGTAAAAAAGTGCTCGAGTTCACGTTGCAGGTCCGTGGTGTTGTTCTCCAGGTAATTCGTCAGCATCTTGACTGGTTGAGAGTCTAGAATAGCCATGGCAGCACGCAGAGCTAGTCGATGCCTGGAGATATATACCACGAGGACATCCACATACGTACACTGGAAGATCTTCTGCACTGCTCCCCTCTCCGTCGGTGTCTTCAAGCATAGACTGACCTAGAATAGGCTCTGTTTGTAGCAGGTGTTCAACTTGTTCAGCCCACCGGGATTGCAGCTTTCTAGGCGCATCAATAGTTTCGGCAATTCTGGCTCTCGATCGGACGAAAGCTTGACTTTTTGCCTGATCACGCTCTGCATATACTCAGCAGGTGGCGAAAACCATGAGCCACCGTGACTGGGAAGAGAAGCTGCAGATAATGTGCTCACAAGGGCAGAAAGGTGCAGAGGGAATTGGGGCCCAGCGGCAGAAGGCTGGAACCAAGAAGAAGAAGAAGGAGTGGCAGCTCTACGCCATTGAGCAGTATCGCCAGAGGCACAAGAGCCACTTCGTGAAGGAGGGCGCAACTCCAGCAGCGCGCGCTAACGTGCCTGCTTGGAGTCCGCCTGGTAAAGATACGGAGATGAGACTCCCCAGGTTGGCGTGTACCACCAGATTCGTGGACTTGATGGCCAGTGTTGCTGAACAGCAGGCTGACCGCGACAAGCATCGAGATGTGCATGACGATGCGTGGTGCCTCAGATGGCTGAAGTCCAATGGCAGCGTGAGATTGCCAGAGGACGAAGTTCGTCGAGTGAAGAGGCGTGCAGCACGGCATCGATGGAATGAGGCTACAGACGAGATCTACATGATCACGCTGTCGGGCAAGGAGGTGAGGATACCCAAGCCTGCTGACCGTCTTGCATTGGTCAAGGAGTACCACTCCAGAACTGGCCATTGGGGAATAAGGCGTACGCAACATCTTCTGTGGCAGCGCCATTGGTGGGCCGACCTGAAGAAGGACGTGGAGGCTGTGGTTACTCAGTGTGAGACTTGCCAGCACGTGAAGACCCACTACGCAAGAGAGGAGGCGTGTTTGTCCCCCCCTCGAGATCGTGTCGTTCATGTATCGTTGGTCGCTGGACTTGGCATGGCCTTCGAGGAGGGAAACCAAGGCTGGCAACAACAGGGTGCTCATTATGACCGAGCACTACACCAGATTCATAGTCTGTGTGCCTATTCCCAACAAGGAGGCAAGGACCATTGCGGCGGCATTTCGCAGTCATGTCCTAGCCGTGTTCGGTGCGCCAGCAGAGTGCTTGGTGGATGGAGGCAAAGAGTTCGAGGGTGAGTTCGAGCAGCTATGCAGAGACTGTCTGATAGACATGCGGGTCACCTCGCCCGACTCGCCAGAAGGCAACGGTCTTACCGAGCGAGTGGTGCGTACAATGAAGTTTTGCTTTAAGAAGATCGCCTTGGAGAAGGGCCTCGATTATGAGTGGGATGAACAGCTCTGGCCGCTCGTGCTGAGCTACAATGCAGCACGCCAAGAATCCACAGGAGTGGCGCCGTTCACCTTGCTGTTTGCCCAAGAGGCAGTGGTGCCGCCAGATTTGAAGCAGGCGCCCAGCATGGATTTCAGTCCAGAGGTCAAAGATGACAAGGACGCCCGAGTTAAAGACCTCCTCCTGAGAGCGCAGGTAGTGAGGCGATTGATGGTGCATGCTGGCTGCAGCCTGGAGGTTGCGCAGCATCGTGATACTTTACATTATGAAGGGAGAAGGGGTGGGGGCCAAGAGCCTAAGCCACACCAGTTTAAAGTGGGGGACTTCGTCTACATCAGACAGAAACCTCGCAGCGGCATGGAAGTCGCGACCAAGTCCGCCATTCTGAAGCTGGTCAAGATACAGCGAGATGGTGTTGTGGTGCTTGAGGACGCCACCAAGTTAAGGGAAAAGAGCACTGTGCAGAGCATCGCGCCATGTCACCTGCAGGTGAAGGACCAGTATGACTGCAGTGCAGCCGTGCCCAGCAGACATATTGCATGTGAAGTGTGCAGGAAGACTGATGGAGAAGCAGAGATGTTGTTGTGCGACGCGTGCAACAAGGGGTACCATTTGTGGTGTCTTACCCCAGCATTGAATGAAGTACCAGAAGGCGAGTGGCTATGTCCTAGGTGCTCAGGCACGAGGATGCAAGCTGCTAACGCTGAGGTGCGAGCCCAGGAAACCAAGAGCTCTTGGGTCCTGGAGGACAGATTGGGAATGAAGGAACAACAGCTGAATGAGAAGCTGTCCTCGGATATGCGCCTGCTGCCAGCAGACGTGGGTCCCCGTCGTGTGGTGAAGGGAGATAAGTCGCAGCCATGGCATGCCATCTCGTCAAGGGAGATGCTGCTGGAGGAGAAGGACATGTTTCTCTACATGCCAGATCAGATTGATTGGGGCAGGCAGGACAAGCTCTCCGAGGCTGTGCAGATCTTCATGCCAGGGCACTGGGATGAGGGACACCGCACTGTGCTGAGCAAGAAGTACCGGGAACAGAAAGCAATGGCAAGGCAATTGAGGGATGCACCTCGTGTGCCTGCTTTGGCTGAAGAAGAAGTTGAGAAACGAGGAGAATTGAGACATATGACCAGGGCTCAGGTGCGCGAAGCTAGCGCACTGCAGTGGGGGCTTGAGCTGGTTATTACAGTGCCCTCCGAGGTGAGGCGCTTGGCGACAGAGGTGGACTGGAAGTCCATCGATGGCGTGTGGGACCCATGGGCAGGTACTGGGGTCATCAGCGAGGTGATGGTGGAGCAATGGCCACAGTTGAGATTTATGAATAATGACTGGAACTCTCAGCTGGGGTGGTCTGAGGCGCATGATGCACTTCAGCCAGGTAACTATCGCATACAGTACAGTAAAACGCGGTCTATAAGAAGGCGGGCTATAAGAAACTAGCCGCTAGTTTTTTCGCATATTTTAAGAAGGTCGTTAAGAAACTAGCCGCTAGGTTACCAACTGATTGACAGCTCAATTATGCCGAATTAAGAAGTCCGGCACGCTAGAAAATGGCCACCGTTTTGTAATTTATACCCAAATTAAGAAGCTAGTGGGGTTGCATCCCACATATTGATAATAGCAAATAGTATATATGATCGACCAAAGTCTGAACAATGAGTTCAATGTGAGCTGAACACTAGGTCCCGGCTCTGCCTGAAACAATGCGGACACTTGGCTTCCAAAGTTATCTGCAGCTGGCAGAGAGAGTTGCGGAAAGTGCAGAGGCAGTGTTTTTTCGTCAGTTTCTGGTTCCGCGATCACTGTGTCTGTCTGCGGGTCGAGTACTACTAATTCCGCGGTGGGTTCGATGCTAGAGGACGCTCGGGTGACAACGGTGCCATCCAACAATATACGCTTCTGATCTACATATTCTGAAATATCCAGTATACCATCATCGCAAAAAGCTTTGATGTCAACCAGCTCGGTGCGCAGGTCGTTCGGAATGCGGTAAGTGTCGCCTTCTGGTAACGAAAACAGCTTGCACTTCTGGGCTTTGAAGTCGGCGCTCGAAAGTAAACCATCATCTAACAAATGTTTCAAAGCCTTTAAAGACGCCTTCGCGTCAGCGTCCATACTCTAATCGATACACAATACTACGTACACAAAAAAACTGCAAAACTGCAACTGCAAACTTTGTGAGGCGCTGGGTAATAGTCTAGTAATAGTAAAACCTACTGCAGAATTAAGAAACTCCGCGCTGGAGGGAGGGTCAAACATTTCCCCTCTCAGAAGAACCTGAGCGCTGGATCGATTTGCGATGTGCGGTTTTAAGAATCTCAGCGCTGGAATCCGTATTTTCAAAGGACTCCGATTGGCGCTAGGAACTCAAATCTGACACCCACCCAATAAGAAGCTAGCCGCTGGCCATTTATCCCCGCCTTCTTATAGACCGCGTTTTACTGTATGGAAGGAGAAGTATGGCGTCTGTGATGCCGTGGTGACTTCGCCCTGGTTTGCAGCGCTGGATATCGCGTTTCCGTTGGCAGTTATGGCCAGTCGTGTGGTGGCATGCGTGCATGTTCCCTCTTACTATTTGACAGACATGACCGAGAGCAGAGCCGCGTACTTCAGACGGTTGAGTCAGTCTGGACGCCTGCATGTGATTGGACATCTAGAACATGGACCTATTGGCCGCAGGTGTATGTGGGTCTTGGTGTTCAAGAACCCGCTGGTCAGAGCCAGGATGTTACAGGGTGGAGAAGGTGAAGGCATTGGTATGTTCACTTTCAGTTTGGGCAAGTTCATGGCAGATGGTGATACGACCCAGTATGCTGAACAAGCCCATATTTGAGTCTGTGCTACTGCAGGCAGCAGCTACAGATGGGGGATGTTGGAAATCTGGGCTTGCATATGAGAGCTTAGCGTTCGATCTCAGAATATCAGAATTTCAAAATTTTTGTAGCTCTACGATCTTGTGCTGTGTTGAGATTGCCTGGATAATTACCGACACAAGTGAATGTTAAAGACGAGCTTATGTTTATCCGCGAGTGTTAAGATTGCTCGGGTCCGACAGTATTCGTCCCATCATGTGCACGCGTTTGCGACAGCTGTAACAAACGCCGGCTTCTCATGGTACCGCGCCGGGTTTGTCCAGCTGGTGATACACGTGACAGATATGACAAGTATGACAGGCTTCGCGTAAGATGACTGCTCGAGAGGTGCAGACCTGCCAGAGAAGATATGGTCATTATCGGGTGACCATGAAGTGATAAGATGAGATGACAGTGACCACTTTGCCACTGACGTGTCAGTCAGAATGTGGTGAACGGTAACATTGTTAGAGCTGGCATGGAATAATGACTTTCCATTGGCCAGATGAAGATTTCAGGGCTAAAACCCGTTACAGTTTTGGGAGATGTGACAGAGCATTGAGATATAAGTAAGCTCTGACTGTAGGTCAGGCTAGTGGACTCATTATTGTTTTGCTCTCGCAAGTACTAGGTGGCTGTTCGCGTGCCAGTGCTAGATTGCTAAAACAGTTCTGCTCACAGTTTTGTACAATAATTCGTACTTTGTGGTTATTATGCCGATCTTTGATGAATATATTTTACTGCTGTTTTTGTTTTTTTTTCATGTTGGAAATCTGGGCTTGCATATGAGAGCTTAGCGTTCGATCTCAGAATATCAGAATTTCAAAAATTTTGTAGCTCTACGATCTTGTGCTGTGTTGAGATTGCCTGGATAATTACCGACACAAGTGAATGTTAAAGATGAGCTTATGTTTATCCGCGAGTGTTAAGATTGCTCGGGTCCGACAGTATTCGTCCCATCATGTGCACGCGTTTGCGACAACCTACAAAGAAGGATACTTGATGGAAATCTCACGCCCTTGACACAGAAGATGTTGATCCGAAATATACCTAGTTGCAAATTTTAGACTTCCAAGTCTTGATCCTGACTTGATACACCGGAGTCACATAAAGATGTTTGAGTGTTTCGCCTTGTATTTTGATCTGATTTACATCATTACAGGGAACGTGTTAAAAATTCGACCGCAGCAATGTTGTACTAGGACAATATAATAGCGGCACGCGCGCCTTGCAGGATTAATGTGCTATCGTGACGAACTATATGCTAATACCTTATCTTATGTATTTTTGTGCGATCCAACGGAACGAGACCGGGCACTTCGTATGCTCCCTGCGGATGTCGAACCCGGGTGACCTGAGCACGCGAAGGTGGGGCATATACCACTAATACTGGCCAGGGAAGGTCACGCAGTCGACCATCGCTCTCAAAGATCACGCACTCGACCATCGCTCCCGAGGCTCTCAAAAAGCTGCACCGTCACGCCCCGGTCATTATGCGTGGAGACCACCTCCGTGATTCGCATCCCTGCCGTGCGGAATATATCTTGCGCCACCGGGGGAGGTCCGGGAGGACGAACACCGCTGAGGTACCCTCTGGATCCTGGCGCCACTCCTCCGCATACTTCCTCAGCACCGGCTCCAATGGTCAGGTGGCTGCTAGAGTATGTGGGTTGCACCAACCATGATGACCCTGACAGCTCTCATTCAGGCAGTCACACTCCGCCTGAATGAGCAGTCACACTCCGCCTGAATGAGCAGTCACACTCCGCCAAGCGGTTGTGCCCCCCCAGGTCACAATAAAACGGGCGTCCACATTTAACTGACCGAGCTGCTCCTCATACTTCTCGAAAAAGGACTTGCGCACCCGCCAGTCCTGGGAGTCAGCTCGGAGAAAAGGCGTCCTCTTAACTCGCCGCTTGCCCACAGCAGACTGTTGCGCCGCGGGTTCCAGCTGAGGGGTCTGTTCTGCTGGGGACGGACGACCCTGCATCTGCGATAGCTGGCTGTGTGTTTGCTGTCTGCAAAGGGGGCTGTTGTGATGATGGGGGTGAGCGTTGTCCTTCGACTACATCGGGGGGCGCAGAAAGAACTCCTCCGTATCCAGGGTAGACAGGGAGTGGGTCCTTTTGTGGGGAGATCAGGCACAGGGTCAAACACGCCAAATTCCCGCAGTCCCTCCATCGCGCACATACAGCATTTGTCCTTTAAGTCCAGCCGCCGGGACAATGCATCTGACACCAGTACATCCTGTCCGATAATATCCGTTATCGTCACCCTCAGGACTTTGGCACCCAAACAACTGATATCAGATATCGCGTTTTCGTGTTCTACGCGGGCGCTGTGTGGTGCTAGGATTTGTCATAAAAAACGCGTATTTCGCACAATCGAGTTCGTACTGGGTGCGGATTCAACGGAATCAGAGGCGTGAGCTTTCCCAAGCGATCCCGATCAAGTAAAACCCGCGCTCCTTCGAGCATTTCTACTATGGTCTCTCTACACAAGCCAACGACACTGCCCTTTCTGGCAGACAAGAAGTTCGCAGCGTGTAATTAAACTTCGAGAGCGTCTTCGTGGTGATTACGGCTTCATACCACGACTATTTCTTTTGGAAAACTCTGAAGCAGCCTTTTTCATCGAATGATCTGGTTTTCGTGTTGAGCACCGTGCATGCATTACGGATTCTCGTATTTCGCGCCATCTTTCCGGCCTCTGCGACATTAAAATTGCGGCGTTCGACAAAAATTCACTTAATTTGCGGCCAGCAGTAACGAACCTCGTTGCCGGTTTCGTACACTTGATCAACAGTGAATCAACACCACGATTATTCTTCGTCAACTACGCCCTTGATGCAATCTACACGAGATAAATGCCTTCGGGTTCGACGTCATCATTGCCGCCGCAAGCGCTAGCTTTCCGTTACGCGCCCCTGATGACACCCACAGGCTTCGTTTATCCAGCGGGACACCAACCGGCGCCTGCACCTCCGTACGGAGCGCAGGCTCCGTGGAATTTTTAGCCCGGGTTACAACATAATTTTCAGTGATGGGCGGCACCTGCGGAATTCAATTTCAATTACCCGCCGCAGTTTACGGTTCCATAACCGTACGCGCTACACGGGGAATTACGGGGTGCCAACGGGACCTGCCCCTGGAATGTGCCCGAACACGCACGGCGTTTTATTTAACCTCAGTCAAATTTGTCTCACGATGAGCTGCCGACATTGGAATACTATAGGCAACGCCACGCAGCAAGAGCTTGCGGGACATCAACAGCAGCAGCGACAATATCCATCTTCAACCATATGGGCGCTATAACCAGGGGATGCATTCGTCTGCTGCGACGGCATTTGAGCCAGGATAAGCGTCTTCACCGGGCGCTAGTCTCTCTGAGTGGGGGGAGTCGTAATAAACCAGTTGCCAGAAACCTCGCCAGAAACCACGGGCCTTCGTGCTGCTAGTGTTCCTTCCAGAACACCCAAACAGTGTCCCACTCGCGTACCCCACAGGATCATAGTTGTCCAGTGCGCGTGAAGGCGAGCTAAAAGGACGCTCTCACGCCTTTTAAGATGCAAAGAGACAAAGACCCCACGCACGTTACAAAATATGTGGCATTTTCGTTCCATGACGCACGGTATTTTCGTGCCACAACCAAGTGTGAGAGGCAAGACTCACTTGCGGGATTCATTGTCTCTCACTTCAGTCCTTACGATTATTTCCCCCGATAACCCGACATCTGATTGTCAGACTCACACACTTGCTTTCCTAAAAGTTCTTTCATCACACACACACACACACCGTGGGTACATAGTGCAGTCTCTTGTGGCTACGGGGTGCCAAAGGATTCGCAAGGATAAGCATAGCATATACAGACACACACCGATACACTATCTATTTATCCCATGAAGGCAGTCCCCCTTTCCCAGGGTCTCGGATCCATTGTGCCTCCTGGCACACTGCAGGTGATATGTCGGACTAACACCGTTCGATCTAGTCAAGGGCTAAAGTCACATAGAGCTGTATAATGCAATCCATTAAAATATCCCTGCAGCTTTTGTTCGGATTAGAATAGAAAACGCGGTCTGAAGGCTGCAAATGGCACATAGAACACCGGCCGGAATTTTATGAATGAATAATACAGATGACAAGCAGCACCGCTTGAAAAAAAGACACTGCACTAATTAGCTTGCTATTAGATTGGGGCAGCCCTGTGTATAGCTCTATTAATAAATGATCATCTATCCTTCACCGCTCACCATACTACTGGAGATGCAGATAAATCCCCAGCTTTGTCGTCTTCCGTCAAAGCCCACATCGCAAAACATTTTCAACTAAAGTCCACTTTTGACGGGATAAAGCCCGCTCTTTCAGCCCGCCAAGTCCAGCATTTTAATGTTGATTAACAACTTCAAACCCCCTGACACAAATTCACTGCTCCGATCCCCTACCCTGTCCAGATGCATACAAACTGGTATGCGTGCTCCATGAACACCTTAATTTCCTGGGAACACAGCACACGTCCTTCATGAAGCCAACCTTCTAGTACCACACATTGCGCTGCGAATTTAAAGGTATTGAACCAAAGCGATTAAACAAAGAAATGGCCTGAACAGAGCACAGAGCCCACTGTAGGGCTTTGAAACTTCCTCTGAAGACTATCTTATGATTATGTCCAGATTCTGTTCAGATTTGATCTAAAATGGCATCCTTCATCGCAATGCCATCCCTTCACTGATCTCATCAAGCCATCATGCGATGAGGCACCGTGTGAGGCAGGCTGCACCTGGGGACTTGAGACGATCGAGAATGCGCTTCTGTAGCGCCTGAATCTCGTCATGAAGGCTACCTGCCTCCTCCGGGGATGCTTCCCCCTTGTCTGTACAGTAGCCATCCGCATACCCATGATTTAACACGCCCAGGCAGACAAGAGTGCCACTGGACCCGGTTGTGAACCTCATCTTCATCATCATCATCATCGACCTCGATAAATAGGTTTGTGCGGCGCCAGCAAAGTGATCCTATTAGGCAATGTGGCACACGCATGTATGTAATAGCTCTAAGAGGCTCGCAGAGGCCATATTTTTGACACATCTGACATGCGAGGGCTAGAAGCATCTGCAGGCTGGTCCGCGCGGTCCTCGGCTCTGCCAGGGTACTCTGCGCGGAACAGCTGGAACAGGGTGGCTCACCTGCAGGAGGCTCCTCGGCTTGCACGAGGGAGTCTGAACGAAAGAGCTCCATGGGAGTAGCAAGCCGAGAGTCGCCATAGCGGGCGTAGGCGCTTGGAGTAGTGGGCGCCGCCCCCGGCCCCCGTTTCAGCGCCCCACCCATGGAGCTCAAATTCAAGGGGTAGTCCTGCGGAGCTGGTGGGAGTTGAATGCCGGGTGAGGCCGCTGCTGGCCCACTTGCTCCTGGCAGGCTCGGTGCCAGGGACCCTGCAGCGGGAGGTGGCACCACGGGCCCTGCGAGTGGCACTGCTCCCCCCTTCATCAACCTTCCCGCAGCCCATCACCTGCCTGCCATGAAGAAATGAGAGAGCCGCATCTGCTGGATGGATGCAGCACGAACATGCCTGGGCTGGGCCAAATGATGGCCGCAACGCTCTTGAATACATCCATGCCAAAGCACACAGTGCAAGGGCAGAGGGCGGACACAGACTTCATGTGTTAATGCGCCTCTCCGATTCTTGCCATCTGGACTAGGGACTCTTTTTGCTGCACATCCCTTCTACAGCTTCATGTCATGCCAGGCAAGGCCACTAAATCGGGGGAATGTGCACGAGCCCCCTCGCAGCCGGTTCCGGGCGGGGTTGAACTGTGGGCGGCTGGGAATGGCATGCTAGATGAAGCGGGAGTGTAGGCAACTCAGAGCACACTCGGGATACTACTGAATGCCAGCTTCTGGGGCATCAACTCGGGTCAGCGCGGTGCAAGATCAACGGAGGGCGATCAGCGTGGTGCAAGATCAACGGAGGACAGAAGGAGCAAGGAATTGAGGATGGCGAGGTAGAGTGCCGCTGCACCTGCACTCGACACCGGGACCTGGACGTTCTGGTGGTTGCGCAGCCATGGGGGCTCCTTGGCGCCAGCTGGGAGCCCAGCCCGGGGCACTCCGCTGGCCTCGCTTGCACCGTCGCCCATCGCTGGCTTCTGACTGTGCGGCGGCGCTGGGGTACCCTGGGCTGAAGGACCTTCGGGGCGCATGTAGTGTGCTGTCATCGGCATTGACGAGGACCATGTGGCAGGGTCCGCTGGCACGGAGGAGGTGGGCACGCCCTCCAGCTGATCCGCATGGCGCTCACCATCTCCCCCGGCATCGTGCAACCCAGGCCGCCAATTGCCGGCAAGAGCAGCGGCGATACTGTCTGCCGCAGAGGCCGAAGGTGCACTCCCAACGGCATTGAGGCCCAAAGCGAGCAGCTCGGCGTCGAGCTCCTGTTTCTCCAGCCGCCTCGCCTCCCCCTGTCGTGACCCCTCCCCCATTGGCGCATTCTTTCTCCAGGTACATATTCCAGCACCAGCGCGCCGCTGGCATATGCAGCAGGCTGCAGCGAGGGACGGAGTGAAGCTCAGGGTGCACCTGGCGGGATTGCCGTTCCGACAGCAGACGGACTTCATACTCCAGCTGCGTCACCTCCGCATCCCGGTTACTGCGGGCACGGCGTGCCTGGTCTACCACCTCGCGGCTATCATGGATGTCCGCCTGCAGGCTGCTGTTGATGCTCTCTAGCTCCGCCAGCCGCCGGTCCCGCGCCTCCACCGCCCTCTCCAGTGCCTGCACACCACTCCCCGCAGCGGGATCCAGATGGCAGTTAGTCGTGGATGCATCACAGCCCGTGGCCGGCAACAACGCAGGTGATGGATTCCACTAGACACCGCGCAAATCCCAGGAAAGTTTGTCGTGCTTGACGACCCGTGCACCTCCCCAGCCCCAATTCAAAGAAAAGACAACCCAGGCCTTGCCCTGATGTGGGCTGGCTGCCGCTTCTCGTCCGCCAGCATTCAATTTACTGAGCTTATGCTCGAAAAGAGACATCCCCGATGCAAGCAGAGGAGGGCATCGATAGTGACGATTCAAGGGTGACCACGGGAGCCGTCCCACCGAGGCCTCAACCGCACCTGCTCCGATGCCGTGGCTTTACACGTGGCACTGTTGACAAGCATCTCCTGCTGCTCCATCATACCTGTGCGATTCGCGGCGCCCTCATCAACTTTCTTCCGACGATTAGCTGCTCCGACTACCTTCATGCTGCCCGGGTGGTGGGGGGCTGTGGAGTGGGCCGCACCCTGGAGCTCCTGGATGCGCTGCTCCTTCTCCTCCAGGAGCTGGCGCATCGCGGTGGTCATCTCGAACGCGCTTGTCACTCTGGTGTCGGTGTGGTGGTTCATGTTGTTGAGGCGTTCCGTGGTCTCCGAGAGGGCGAGCTCACACGCCTCCAATACCTGCTGCTTCTCCTCGAGCTCCGCTCGCAGCGCCGCTATGGCCTCCTGTGGGGCCACACCTCCGACTCCAATCACGGGCACTTCACCTGCTGTGGGCTCACGCACCCTCCTTCCTCAGCGGGACTTTCGCCGGGACTGACGGGGTACAGGTTGGAGGCGCAATATCCGCCCTCCCCTACTCGCCACCCAGCCGTCCACCCTGCATCTCGCCCATGCCGTCCTATGTTGCGCGCCCGCGCGAGTACAGGGCTGCAATGTTCTGTGCCCTTGGCTCCCTCCTGCCCCCACTGCCCGTTTCTGTATCTGACACCAGTGCACACTTGCCCACTGCGGCAGTGACCTTCCCAACCCCAACGGGATGGCGGTTGAGCTCTCACCTCTGCACCTGCTCGCTCCATGGCGTGCTGCATAGCCGTGGAAGTGCCATCCTCACTCTGCTTAGAGAGCGCTTGCCGAAGCCGGGCCGCTTCCTGTGTCACCCGAAGTCACCCCGCCAACGTCCGTCACGTCACCCCGCCAACGTCCGTCACGCCACCCCGCCCACGTCCGTCACGTACCCCGCCAACGCCCGTCACGCCCACGTCACCCCGCCACGTCCGTCACGTCACCCCGCCAACGTCTGTCACGTCACCCCACCCCGCCTTTCGCTCAATGCATTACGGTTCCCGTCGTCCGTGTGCTCCAGTGTCGAGGTGATATGTGTGACAGTTTAGACACAACAGCTGAAGTTTGACTAGGACGGGTCACCACGAATCAGCCAGCAGTATTGCTTCATGGGGAAACGTTGCAGGCGTGCGCCGTCCGATGCTCACATCAAGGGTCGGAAACTCGATCAGTCGAGTCGCAGCTTGCTCGGGGTTCGCCGAGCCTCAGATCCTTTAGGTTCGATCGCACGGTGGATAGATCCTAAAACTCCTTCAGCAGGATTAAGCCAAAACTCACGGCTGTCTTAAAACACAGGCTCAAGTGCCGGCAGTGATCCTTGACAGGAGCGACTCCCTTCAGAGGTCGACCCGCACCCCCAAGGCACAGCCTTCAGAGAGCCCTTCATCCCCGTACCCATAGCCCCATCCTCAGCAAACTGCAGGCCTGCCACAAGAATCCACGGTCCACAATCATCGAGAAGCTGTCACCTCTGAGTGCTCCCGGGCGGCCGCGTGCACCACGCCCAGGTCGCCCCTGTGCCCACCCCAACCCTTAGGTCCTGAGCGGGAACGGCGCCTCAAATGTCGCTAGGCCAGGCCTCTCACTCCTTCACCCTCAGAGAAACGGCAGTGACAAGCTGGGTGCGTGAGAGCCGGGCAGCAGCAGTTGGGCACCGCAGAGAGTTCTCAACCACAGCCGCCTCCTCGGCAGCCTGCTGCATCTCCTGCACGACGCGTTCCTTCTCTGTCACTTGCGCCTGGCCCATCCCCTCCGCCCCCCTCCGCCCCGATCTGCAACACGCCGCGGAGCCGCGTTCCATTCCTCCTGTCTATATCCCCGCACACGTCATCGCTGTCCGCTAGGGGCAGGCGTCTGACATTGCAAGTCAAGCCTCCCGAGGTTCTAGCGCACCGTTCTCGCCGTTGGATGGCCGCGCGGGTGCATCCAACGGACGGCCGCCAGCGATCCACCCGCGGCATGGATGCGATTTCGGTGTCTTGCCACGTGGGCGTGATGCGGGCAATACAAAATAGCGGGCTAGCCAACAGCAAAAAGAGTGACATCAGATACGAGCCGCGAGTGCGGCTTGAGGGCGGGCCTCGGGAGTGCTCTCCTCTCAGACAGACGAGGACCCAGGGCATTGCGTGCCATGTGTGCCCCCGATTTCACACGTGGCAGGAGGGAGAGCCGTGCCACCTGAACACCCACGAGGCAGAACGGCTTCGAAGCCAGCTGTAGCACTACCGATGGCAGGACATCGGGCCAGGGTGCACGACGGGTATGGAGCACCTCGCCACGCCTCCGTCCCGCGGCAAAAGTGCACTGAGTGAGGGACAACGGAGTGGGCAATGGGGTCTGGGAGTGATCAGGAAGGAACCCCCCATCGTGGGGGGGGCGGAGATACCGGGATCTCAGAGGGAATCGGATGCATGTGCAGCACTGGCGAGTGAATGGTGGAGGGTCTAAGCAGTAAGGACACGCGGACAATTTGAGGTGGGCGACCAGGGGTCCAGGGAAGGGTTCATCCACACAGCGGAGGGCTAAGGCAGAAGACCCCAAAGTGTCCAGACGGATTCCTCCTGGCAGGGAACGGCGGGCCTGGCGTCCTCGAGGCACGTCCTGCGGCGGTGACTCACTGGCCACGTGGACGCACATCCCTCAGAGCCGCCCCACTGCGTCTGCACAGTGCTGACAAAGAGTGGACCCAGCTAACCTCGATACAGCCGAGCGCAGCTCACGGAGGTTGGCGGTGGCAGACCTGAGCGCGGGACACTTCGCTTGAGAGCTCATGGAGGCGATCTATAAGCTGCAGGTTCTCCATGTCGGCACTCGTCAGCCGCCCATCCTTCTCATCGAATCTGCTCCGCTCAAGCCCCCCATGCCGTGTGAGCCGTTGATCCCCGCATTCCACCCCATCAATGCAGATTAACAATTAACAAGGCATTTCACCGCCTCCAATTATATATATATATATATATATAATTCAACAGCACCGCACCAAGGAGACTGCGCCATCGCCGGCTCATCCCTTGACCACCCACGCCAAGCACACTTGACTTGTATTCGGTGCACAAGCCCCTAGTCCGAACTCTCCCCACCCCCTTCCCTCCCTCCTGCGCGCACTTGCTCATGAGCCCCCCTCAGCCGATCGGCACCCCCCTCCACACATGTGCGTTCCGAAAAAGGTCCCTCGGTAGCCCGGAGATGGCGCTCAAAATGTTGCCTTCTTCAGCCCCCCAGAAGCCCTGCAGACGAGGGGCGCTTGGGATGACGTTCCCCCATGCTGCCCGGCGCACCCTCTCGTGGTGACTGTGAGCTGCTCCTTGGTCTGCACGAGGGTCTCCCGCAGCGCACACCGCGCCTCCGTCTGCCACGTGGCCATCATCTTGCGCAGCACTGTGTGCGATCTCCTGCACCACGGACGCCCGGTGCCCGGTGAGTGACACGACCTGTGGAGTGTAGCACCAGTCCGTGGTACATGCAGTGGGGCCGCCCCACCCCAGGCGGTGCACAAGGTTCTTCAGGCTGTGGGAGGAGTATCACCTCTGACAGGACAGGCAGGAGCGTTGGTAGGCTATCCTTCGTACCTGGGGACAGGGGTCGAACACACAAGGGAGCGCGGCAGAGAGGCACAGGGGCGCGGGCCGGGATCGGAGCACCTGAGGATCATCCCCTCGACCTGCTCCAGCAACCTCTTCTTGCGCACCACGTTAAAGTCTGCCCCCTCGCAATGCCCCCGTCCCCGTCCCCGCGCTCTCATCGCGGAGCCCCCCTGCCTGCGCCCCTCCGGCACCCCTCTGCCCGTTATGACCTAGTAGGAGGGAGCTGCGGCAGGGAGTCGGCGAGAGGTCCACACCCCAGGTGTCGAAGAGGCGGCGGCAGGTGCGGTGCTTGTGACGCTGCCGAAGGATGTGCGCCCTGCGAACACCTGAGCACTCCTCGCCCCTCCACCGCCTCGTCACATCAACACTCGAGGGATCTATGAACCTGGCGAGGCGCTGCCCACTTTGGCCAAGGCGGAGCAGACACAAGGGCAGGCGACTACATGCGCCAGAGCGGCCCAAGCATCCGCCCACACGCCATCCTGCGGCATTCTGGCTGCAGCGCTGAGGTGGCACCACACCGACACGTCCCACGTTCTCTGCTTCGGTATTATTCAGGGGGTGGCTCCACTCACCGGCCTTCTTGGACCGGCACAGGCGGAGGTATCCTCGCCAGCGGCTCAGGCCAAAGCGGAGCATGGAACGGGTCTCCTCCCACGCGGCCTGCGCCCGCACCCCCCAAAGCAGGGTCTCACTCCACCTCCTTCAGAGGAGCCAGCCGCAGATGGTGGGACCTGGCCAGAGGCGCGCACACAAGGGATCTCGGACGCCGCACCTGCCGCATCTCCTGCTCCTTCAGTGACCCTCCTTCCCAAGCCGCCAACGCCTTACCCTGCTCCACCACCCCGCGTGGCCCTGTGAAGTCAGCTCGCCGAGAGGGTGGTGGTAGTAGGACACCGACATTCTGAGTGTAGAGAAAATCCGTGAGAAAGTATATTTTCTCCCATCTGTTTTCATACAAAAATATTCGGTATTCGAGCGAAAGCTGTAAAGGGACAAACCGGATCTGGCAACTGACGTGTCATCGACATCAGTAATAAAGTGAGTAGAGCGTAGGATTGATTGTATGACACCTCAGAAAAATCTCGTGTGAGCTAAAACACGCCAAGTGCCTCGGTTCAGACACCTTTTTGCATAATTTTGAAGATATTCCACCTGATTCAGCACGTTGTGAAAATTTGTAGACAAATATATATATATATATATATTATTTTGATGGTACTCTAAATGGATATTAGTGTTTAGTAAGTGTTAGGTGGCGTGTGGGTCCCGTCTCACGACTTTTACGAGGCGCAAACGTGGGATCGCAAGGCCTTCCGCACAAGCGGGGGAAACTTGCGCAGGGCATGCGGCGCACCATGAGCTGCATGCGGACGTGGCGATGAGCAAGCTCGATGGCGGCGCGCCGCGTGTTTATGCCAAGCACTGCCCTCAGCCAACTGCGCAGGTGGCAGCGGCCCGACACACGCGCCCGCAGCTCCTGCCCCCGCGCGCGCTCCTGCCGTTCGGACACCACGTTGCCTAGGGCACCCCGCCAGTGACGCCAGTGCAGCGCGCTCAAGCTGTTATCCGCGGCAAGCTGCATGCCCCTGATCGCAGCACGCAGCACCACATGCTCCTGGAGTCCCTTCAGGCCGCCCCGCAGCAGCGCCACCGTCCGCGCATGTTCCGCGCGCACGGTCCCGAGGCGGATGCGCGCCTTCCACCGGCAGTACTTCAGCCTGCGCCACATCCAAGCCACGGAGACGGGGCTGATATGAGAGATCCCCACCAAGACAGCATCCCCAGCGGTTTGAGGGCAATGAGCGAGAGGGTTGGGGGCAGGTGGAGGAGGGTTCCCGAGCAGACGGCGTCATGCTCTTCGGGGTCGCCTGTCCAGGTGGCGAGGCAAAGAGTATGCTGGGGGATTTTGCCAGAAGGTGGGGCCCGCAGCGCACCAGGGGAGGAGGACGCGCTTCAAGAGGACCGAGAAGTAGTGTGCATCTGTGCGCCTCAGGAGGGCCTGCCGTGGCCGCCCTACCTCCTGTTCCAAGCCCCGGTCCATCCCTCACCACAGTAGCCGTGCTCAGCTCTTCACGCCTGAGGCCAGTGCGCCATCGTGCGGCGCCCTAAGGCCAGTGCGCCATCGTGCGGCGCCCTGAGGCCAGTGCGCCATCGTGCCGCGCCCTGAGGCCAGTGCGCCATCGTGCGGCGCCCTGAGGCCAGTGCACCATCGTGCGGCGCCCTGAGGCCAGTGCACGCATACGGTCTCAACGAGGCGACCCCCGTCATCTGGACAAAGGTCCGGGAGCGCGTCCCCTGGATGTCTCTGCGTGTGCATTTGGAAACGGAGGGCAAACATGAGGGGGATGCTGCATGGCCGTGGACCGCTAATGTGGGGAGCCAGCAGGGGCGCGCCTCCAGCCACTGCTCCCACCCCACGATGGCTCGTGTCTCCAGCACTGCGTTGAAATGCAACGCAGCAGCACGCTGAAGCTGCACAAACTCCTCCTGCCGCAATGTACACATCTCGCAGTACGCACACCACCTGTCGCCAGAGGGTCCCCCCATCCCCAGTCAAACGGCGTCAGGCGGACCGCAGGAAGTTAGCTGCAGCAGCTCCCTCAGAGGAGGCACGTATCTGGCTGGCTGGCTGCAGCAGCTCCCTCAGAGGAGGCACGTATCCGGCTGGCTGGCTGCTTCAGCTCCCTCAGAGGAGGCACGTATCTGGCTGGCGCGGCTACGCCGTGAGCCTAAACCGATCACACAGAAGCAATGGACGAGAAACCAGACTGTCGCCAGGGTGTCTCTTTTTCTTTTAGCTGGCGCAATCAGTGCCGTCGTCACTCGCGATGCAAAGGCACCGTTGGGCATGGCAGTAAGTCAGGCACGCACGCGTGCTGTACTGGCATGCTGCCAGTGCCGTCACATGCCAAATCCGAGGTTTCACAATCAGCAGTATCGATAGTGAAGGTACATCTAAAGGGTGACATCCTCCACCAGCCATTGGCCAATAGAATGAGACTGTGTGCCTGGCCTCCAAGCCCAGCTCATTTGACAATTAGGCTCAAGACGGGAAGGCAGGGGATCGGGGAGGGGATGCACCCTTTTAGGGTGCGGTGGCTCATGGCGCGGGCGTGGTGCAGCCTGGCCAGGGCGTCGTAGTGGTGGGCAGCACGGAGGGCCATAATTGCGTTATGCCACCGAACCAGCGCCAGCGCCAGCCAGTCCATCTCACAACGTGCCAGCAGGGCGCGGCCGTGGACAGCGAAGCGGCGATTCAGTTTCCACTGCTTCAGAAAGCGCCGCTGTATCACCGCAGCGCGGAATGAGCGCGCCAGCTCCTTGCCCCCGCGCTGCCACCCCAGCCAACACCCCGCACTCGCCTCAGGTGGTGGTCACTCTCCGGAGTCCGCGCCTCCAGCGCCAGAACCCCCGGATGTGTCACCCAAGCCGGGCACAAAGAGGTTGAGATGGGCGTGCATGGCCGAAGGGGGGGGCGCGGGCTTGCAGAGTCGCTGGGACAAACCATATACGCGCTCGTCCTGGAGCTGCTCTGCAACCGCAGCAGAACCCGACGTTGTAAAGAGCTGTGGCACACAACCCGAATCATAGTTAAGCCCTCACAGCTCAAAGTTCTTCAGCCTTCCCCAGTATTCAGGGGTCGATGGATGCCAAGTTGACACCTGGAGATAACTCCTGGCAGATCGATACCAGCTGGCGGATCGATATTCAGCTGGTGATGGGGCAAGACTGTTGTCTGGCTGGAGGGGCGGATGGCCTGGAAGCTAAAGAAGCATCCGAGGACCACGGGCATCCGGGCAGTCCAGGTGGAAGATGCCGCAACTTGCGAAGGGAACGCGGCGCGCAAGGATTGCTCTGCAAACCTTCACGGCGCGAGCTGCCTCAGCCTTGGGTTGCGGGGCACCTCAATGGATGCGCGCTTGGGGGGAGGCACCTCAATGGATGCACGCGAGGGGAGGCACCTCAATGGATGCACGCGAGGGGGAGGCACCTCAATGGATGCACGCGAGGGGGAGGCACCTCAATGGATGCGCGCTTGGGGGAGGCACACCTCAATGATGCACGCGAGGGGGAGGCACCTCAATGGATGCACGCGAGGGGAGGGCACCTCAATGGATGCACGCGAGGGGAGGCACCTCAATGGATGCACGCAGGGGAGGCACCTCAATGGATGGAGGCACCTCAATGGATGCACGCGAGGGGGAGGCACCTCAATGGATGCACGCGAGGGGGAGAGGCACGCGAGGGGGGAGGCACGTTGGGCAGGAGGGCGCACCGAGTGGCAAGGGACTCCCAGTGGAAGTCGGCCTCTTGAGCCTCGATCAGCTTCCGCAGTTCACTGGCATACTCATCCGCCTGTCTCTTGGCCCCACCCATTCTACACTGGTTCGCCTGACAGGTACGCCTGCCTCTCGGCCCCGCCCATTCTACACTGGTTCGCCTGTCAGGTACGCCTGCCTCTCGGCCCCGCCCATTCTACACTGGTTCGCCTGACAGGTACGCCTGCCTCTCAGCCCCGCCCATTCTACACTGGTTCGCCTGACAGGTACGCCTGTCTCTCGGCCCCGCCCATTCTACACTGGTTCGCCTGACAGGTACGCCTGCCTCTCGGCCCCGCCCCATTCTACACTGGTTCGCCTGACAGGTACGCCTGCCTCTCGGCCCCGCCCATTCTACACTGGTTCGCCTGACAGGTACGCCTGTCTCTCGGCCCCGCCCATTCTACACTGGTTCGCCTGACAGGTACGCCTGTCTCTCGGCCCCGCCCATTCTACACTGGTTCGCCTGACAGGTACGCCTGCCTCTCGGCCCCGCCCATTCTACACTGGTTCGCCTGACAGGTACGCCTGCCTCTCGGCCCCGCCCATTCTACACTGGTTCGCCTGACAGGTACGCCTGCCTCTCGGCCCCGCCCATTCTGCCCTCGGTGATCACTCCGCAGCCAAGGTTTGCGACGCGCCCAGGGCTCTAAGGACAGGGGCAACCGGGCACCGCTGTCCAACTGTTATGGTACATATCGCTATTACATATCGCTATGACAGAACCGGGGGACACTGATCATGGTCTCCGCAGAGTCAGCATAATCTAATGATCGACAGTGTGCTTGACCATGGTCCCCGCACAGTCAGCACAGTGTCGATCAATAGATTGCGCTGACTCCGCGCAGACCATTTGCAATATTATCCGGTTCTGTCATAGCGATCGCATGATAGGGCGTGCAAAGATACATGCACATTCGCTTTAGTCTACGGTACCCCAGGCACCCGCCAGCGCAGCATCAATTTCTGTGATTCTGCGGCATCCGACGGTTGGGCACAAGGCGTCGGGAAGGGCAGCACGCGGGCTGCACCTTCTTGCGCACGTAGGTGAGCTCTACCGTCACCCGCTGTGCCTCGGCCTCAGCACCTTGCACCCGGTGCGCCAGCTCCACCTCCGCGCTCTGCACTGCCCGCTGCGCCTCCTCCGCCCGCTTCGCGGTGGCCTGGCTCACCGCGTGCTCCTCTCCAAGCTGGCTCACCGCGCCCTGCAGCCGTCCCACCTGATCACTGTGCACCTTCTCCTTCCGCTCCAGCTCCTCCTGCAGCACGTGCTTCTCCGTTGCTGCCCGCTCCAGCGCCTCCTCAAGCGCGTTCTGCCGCTCGCCACCGATTCATCCACCCATAAGTCACCACTGAATTCGTGCGGTAACACCCATCATGCATGCCGCTTTCTTCGGCATGGAAACCAGAGGAAGGGGGAAAGGGGAGGGGGAGGGGAAAGGGCCAGCAAGGAGAAGGGATGGGGATGGGACAAGGACAGGCGATGACAGGAAGAGCATGGAAACAGGAGAAGGTAAGAGCGGCAAAGGAGAGGGGAGGGGGGAGGGGGAGCGAAGAGAGGATGGAGGGGACTCAGACATAAAGCAGTGAAGCGAAGGCCGTGGCTGCAAATGCGGATTTCCCAAGACAAACAACCAATGAAGTAGCAAGGTTTTGCCGTTGAAGGGGAACCATCTAGTTATACACCTGTCAGGATCATGCAAGGCAGGGCAGAAGCAGGACTGCGTGGGTACGACGAGGGGAGCATGGAGAGTATCCAGTCCAAAACGAGTGTACCCAGGGGATGAGAGAGTTACAACGGCCTCGGGTCCCGAAGGGGCGAAGCAGGAAAAAGCCCCAAAGCTGGCAAGGAGAATCGGGCAAAAGGGGAGTACACTTGGGAGTGTTTGAGAGGGAGTACACTTGGGAACTGAGGGGCCACAAAGAAAATGGCGGAGGGCTGGCCGGGTGATGAGATAGACAAGCATGAGGGTGTGGCATACCTGCTGGCGAAGCGTCTTCTCCATGTCGTGCTGGAGAGCGGTGAGCTCGGCCTCTGCGCGCGCCACATTCTCCTTGTTTTGCAGCTGGTACTCCTCCAGCCGCTGCCGCAACTGCATGTTGATGCTTTGCAACCGGCTCTCCCCCGCCCTGTGTGTCTCCAGGTCGTCCGTCAGCGCCTCCACCTGGTCGTGCAGGGTAAGCAGGTCATCCTGCGCTGCCGGCCCCCCGGGTCGGGTCTTCTGCCGCGAGCTCTGCCGGTCCCGTGCCCCGGGCTCACCTCGCACTGGACTGTGTGGGTTTGGCAGCCGCATCACGGCGGCGTCTGTCCTCACCGGCGTTGGCCGAGGCGCGGGGGCTGCGCTCCCTAAGCATGTCCCGTCCCCCCAGCTCGTCACCACCCGCCCCTCAGAGGGCTGGCTCGGGCACTGAACAATGGACACTGAGGGCCAGAGAGCACAACTGGCCTCGGACCACTTTATTACTAGAATATGGAAACTGTCCCCCAAACTGCCCTGCCCTCTGCCTCCGGGTGGGTGAACTCTCCTCCCAGCCCTGTGCCGCCCGAGGCATGCACTGTACACAGTGGGGAATCTACTCTGATAGACGGGGGAGGATCGTCGTTGAAGGTAGGTGAACGCTGAGCACCTGTCGTGGAGAGCACTTTCTGGTGGGCGGCGCCGCGGACCGGCACGCCTATCGCCCCCCTGGACTGGAGGCCGGCATCCGGGGCGTTACGGCGCTGTGGCGCAGAGCCCGTTGTGGCGCCAACAGAGACGGCAGGCATCGGCAGGCCCTGTGCATGTGTCCCCTCAGCTCCCTCAGCAGGAAATGGAGTCGGGCTCCCGAGCAAAAAAAGGACGACGACAAGGATGCCAGTGAGGAGAATTTTGTGAAACCCCAACAGCACCGGAGTGGGAGGGGCGTGGACACCTGAGCAGAACGAGGGGCCTGAGCACTGTCAAGTAGAGCGCCTCCATCGTCGTTGTGTTCCTGGACCAAGAGGTGGAGGCGCCGTCCAGTAGTTTAGCCACCCAGCGAAAACTCCACTGGCTCAAGCCTGGAAGTTGAGTGGAACACCTCGTGCTTTGACCTCTGCCCAGGGATGAGCCGCGGCCCGATCCCCACCCCGGGCGAGACCCAGGACTGATTCACCAGCACCGCTCAGGTTCAAGGAGAAATCGGATGACGGCATCGTGCCCTCGGAAATCCGACCAAATAGAGGAAGCGAGGAGCTCTCTGCTAGCGGAAGCATAGGTTGTCCACTTTGTTGTTGGCGCTGGAACACCGTAGCTCACGGGCGCGGGAAGCGAAGGCGTGCGGCGTGCTGGTTGGAACTCGTCGGCCCGCGCCAAGCCTGACGAGGGTTCCTTGCTGCGTGCTCAAGGATGGGAAGCGGCAATTGATCGTACCGGTGGGTACCCCGCAGCTGCGGGGCGCGCCGCCGGGGTCTTGAACTCGAGGTGCCGCGGAGGAGGATTGGGGGTAGGCCCTGGAAGGCGACTTCGCACGTTGGCCATAGCGGCAGAGCGCACACTCCCGTTCGTTGAGGTGGATCCTGATATCCTGCTGATAGGCGAGGTATCCCAACGGTAAAGTCATTTGCAAGATCTCGCGGGGAACTAGAAAGCTCCTCAAGCAAAATTATCTTCCGCGCTGAGTTCAAACACCCTGCTGGTTAGGAGGCACACGCCGTTGACGATAGCAAGAGCGGCCATGGCAGAGTTGAAAGGCGCCTTGGCACAATTCAAACCTCCTGTTGAGCTCTGACGAAGGCAAACACTCGTATTGGCGCTCGTTTACCTTTATTGGCAAACTAAGGTGGCAATCTCTACGACTGTGGTCAACTGCGACGAATCAAGGAGTTTTTCAGCACGGAACTTAACACGCTCTTGCCGGAGGGTCGAACGAAAAAGTCATATGCCACGGGCAGATAGCTTGGTGCATGTATCCGGTGTAAAATTCTAGACGCAAAAACGTGCAATTCATAAGAAGGCAGGCTGAAGTAGGGATGTGCGTTCAGTGGCCAAAATCGCAGAAGGGGGGACATGGCAGAGGGAGAGGGCGCAAGTCAAGGAAACCAGGTAAGTTCAGACTGCAGAAAATAACTTGGTTGGATAAACCAAGCACTCGAATGAATGCGTAGACAGCTTACGACCGGACCCTTTTTCCAGTTGCAGACTACAGGCCTAGGCCTTGAAACCCTGATTCGTAATAGTCCCGTCTTTTCGGGTTTCGGATAACTTGAGGATTTCCCTGACAGGGATCAGCGAAATGTAAGCTACACGCTATCATTTGTTGCTCTGGCTTGAATTGCGACCTACCTTGCGCCTTTTATATCTTGCTTAGCTTGCGAGGCGAGCGGCATGTTCTCGTCGGTTTCTTCAGAAACTCCGGAACCACTTTCACCTAGTTCATCTGGATCATATCCCACTGCGTTATCCAAGTCGAGTTTAGGCACGTCCTCAGCTTGAAATCGGGTTCGTCGCTCCCTTTTAGGGACATCTTTAATCCGACGGGGAGACTCCCAAGCTGAGGCCTTAGCGTTCGCAAGAGCGAGGACACCGCGAGGCACGCCTGATGAACAACAGCGTCCCGGTATACTAAATACTAATACTGCCCGTCATCGTCACCAATCATAGGACATAATGCTACAAATAAAAGAAACGGCGAGAGCCCTCCCACACACCACGAGCTGTAGAAATTAGGCAGGAGAGGAAACCGCAGGGATATCCCCCACCGTGGAGCGAAAGGCGCACGACAACAACCCAGGTATGTGAAATATTCAAGTAGGATTCCTGGACTCACCGTCTTCCAAATTTCTTGGTAGCGGAGTTTTGCGAAGTCCAATTCTCTGTTCTCTTCCGGAGAGCAACTGGATTTGCCACTGCAAAATTATCCCAACGGAACGGCAACGATCTTGAGTGGAGTTTCAAAATTTAGAAACGGAGGCATGCCTTACTGCTTACAAATAGTAATACATTTACAATACATTTATTGACTGTCGTGTGTCACAGCAGGTTCACAGCATTCGATTGAGCATTCAAAGGCATACAGTGTCACGGGCACCAGCGTACCTCTGACCTTTATAGTCTTGGCATGAAGTGAATTACCTTACATACCTTACTTAGGCCTGTGCTACACCGGATTTTGGTACACTGTCGAGAAGCAAATAAGATTCGTTTCGCCGGGCCATACAGTCTCCATATGACCCGGCGATCATTTTCAGACGAGTTATTAAATCTATAAATCACAGTCCGCGCGATCAGATTAAAATCGACATTCGCCTTATCGAACGTGCGAAACGACTTAAAAAGGAATATTTCGGGCAAACGCGCGATATGTGCAGGATATGTGCAGAATTCTTATTTTCCGGGCGAGCGGAAGCATGTGGAACACTGCACGTCGAAAACTACGACCCCACCTTGAACAGTGTCTAGTGTCTGTGATTGGAAAATGCAGCATATTCTAGTCCAGCGATACACGATTCTCGCACCCCAGCTAGCCGGTGGTCTCTCTGAACTGTTCCCGTTTTTTTGATCTGATGATCCAGGATTTGTGCTGGACTTCGGGTTTAGGCTTAGTTATTATGGGCTCTGACTAGCCCCTAGCCTGACCCTGCTTCCGTATCGTGTCCGTGACATCCTAGCACTGTACCGTACAGTAGTACAGTACAGTAGTACAGTCTTGTTTCACTGTCTGGGTTTCCGAGAGCATAAAGCCTCGGCCAGACACTGTTTATGTGATTATCAGTTTGATCTTCAGCGAGCTTAGCCGGACAGCGGATCTGTCTTTCTCGCAGGTTATGGCCCGCACCGGCTTTCCGGTGATTCTGATGATGGCACAGCGCCTTGCTGTTGCCATGTTCGGCTAAGTAGGACGTAGGAGGGGTTGAGCGCCCACTTGGGCGGTGGTGTATTATTCTCGCGGTATGGCCTTTTAGCTTGGCAGTGATGGCGGCACGCCTTGTGCTCGCCTTCGCTGCGCAGGAGATCAACAATTTGTGACGGGTTATTTTTTTTGCAGCAGTATCGTCGCAACGAGAGTTGATTTGCTTCGTGTGCCACTAGCTCTGGCGAGGTCGCTCCACACGTTGCGGATTTTGGCCGCTCTCATGCTTACGCTCACGACCTGTGGATTTTGATCTGTTCTGCTGAGGCTTCTACGGAATATCTGGCCGCTGTGACAATTTTATGCCACCACCCTGCTTAGCTCGACCTTTCCACTCTCTCTCCATCATGGTTGCTACAACAAATAGAATGACGCGGTCTCGCGTCCGTAGATTAGAGACGATTTTTGATGATGTGGGTGCACAACACTCAGCGACACCACAGACACCGCAGCTGCCAGCTCCGACCACCGCAGCTGCGAGAGAAAGTCTTGAGAAATGTCAGCAGCTGGCTCGAGAAAATTTTGACAGGAAGGTCGCCAAAATCGTTGCCACGAAAATTCTCGGAGACAAATCGGACCGCTTCGCTGGAACAGAGACAGATGCAGTCGACATTTTTTCACAAATCATGCATGAGTTGCGCGCACAGTTCCTGCTCCAGTCGCAGGCGTTTGCTCCCCTCTTTGACCTGGCTGACGTGGCTGTTGAGGCTAGGCATGAGGCCAATGAATTGCTGCTTTCGGCTCTGACGTTTCTGGCTCGCCCTGGCTCGCCTGCTCGTGACTGGCTTGAGGCCTCTGGGTCTGACGTTCCTGGAGATGGCAAGCGTGCTGCCCTAGAGGTGGTACGCATGCTCCAGGAACGCTCAGAGCCCTTTGACTCTTTTGAGTCGCTGCTGGCGGTTCGCATCCCCAGCAGCGGAGATCCTGACCGTGGCATCCGTGAGTTCAATGGCCTGTTGCGGGACGTTCAGCGTTCCCACAACTTGCCAGAGGACGCGGTGAAGCGGCAGTTTCTCAAGGCTCTCGGCAATTCGGCTTTATACCGTGATTTGGCTAATTCCTTGGCTCGAGCTGACCAGCGGCAGGGCGTGTCTCTTTTGACTATTCAGGCTCGTGTGCGGGAGCAGTTCCGCCACGGCCTGAAAGTCTCTGACACCCCTGTTTCTGCTCTGTCATTCGGCGATGGCGCGTCTGACCTAGCTGCGGCGTTGTCCAGTCTGCAGAAGCAGCTGGAGCGCATGCAGCAGGACATTCGTGACCTAAAGCGGCAGAAGCGGGAAGGGGCACCGCCTGCGGGCAAGCACCTTACCCGCTCTGCTGCTAAGCATCATCGTGCTGGTGTTAAGCCACTTGGCACCGCTCCTCCTGTCTCATTTGACAAGAAGAGCGGTGCCTTCGTGCCCCACTGCAGAAATGCGGAGTGTGCACAAAGTGGTTTGAAGCACTGGCATGCTGAATGCCCCAACGGCGGTCCTCACTCTGCCCACTATTGTGGTGCAGTTGAGGACTATGAGACTGACTGCCTGGCTGTTCGTTTCCAGCGGTTCTATGACGCTGGGGATGAGCATGCCTTCGAGTCGCTCTGCACGATGGAGGGTCGCCCAGAGGTGTGCGAGCTGTCGGCACATTCTTTTGTGACGGCTGAGCCCACATCTCTGCGGCACTTTCAGGATGCGGCGGCTTCCGCTCAGGATGCGGCAGCTGACGAGGACGGCATGGCTCAGTTTGGTCTGGCCACATTCCACTCGGGTGCACGGGGCTCGATTCCGCCACCGCCTGCGGTTCGGCATCCCTCTGCACTCGTGGCTGGTGGTGTGCCTGCGGCTCATGACCCGCCGGTGGTTATCCCTGGCTCTCTCGGCTTGCCTGGCTCTGTCCCGTCACTCCAGCTTGGCGACTCTGCACCGGCTCCGCTGTTTGCTGGCATGAGGATTGAGACTTCTGACATTGGCTCTGAAGTCTCTGACAATGACCAAGGCTCTGACAATGACTCTGACGGCGGGCAGCAAGTGGCTTTTGGCTCCTTCGGCACTCTTGAGCATGACTCTGACGGGGGAGCATTGCCAGCGGCCGGTGGCAGTCTGACTCCGGTGTACCGTCCGCGGACTCCGCCGAGCTTTCTCCGATGTGCATTAATGACCTCTGTGCTTTGTTGCTCCTTGCTGGCCAGCGCTACGGCATCTCTGGTTACCGTGGGCGGTGGTGACAGGGGCCTGGTTGAGCCCGGAGCCACCGTCCGTCGGTTTGCTGGAGATTTCTCTGCTTCGATTCCACCACTTGGTGCTGCAGGCATCCGTGATTGGCCGCCAGATGATGGAGTTCTTCTGTATTCCTCTTCGATGCTCAAACCGCCGTGGGATTCTGCTTGTCTCAGTTCTTCGGTTGTTTTGGAATCTTTACAGTCTTCTGTTACTTTACTTTCTGCTGTGGATCCACCTTGCCCACTTGGGCCTGGTGGTGCTCAATTTGAAACGGACAACTTACAATTCACTTCGGGATTCTTCTGTGCTTACATCCCGGCCGCTGAACTCAGCCCTGCTGACCAGCCTCAAAGTGGCTTAGTTTACTTCAATTGTCCTGGCAGCTTGATTAGCTTTAGCCCAGTAGTGGGATGACCGGGTCAAGACCCCGGCACCCAGCTAGCAATGATCGGTTTCCACCGAAGTGAATGTTAGGTGTTTGTTTATTATCTCGTGGCTGTATATCCTGTACCTGCTTTGCTAGGCAGTCACACCCACGGGTGGTGTGCTGGACTTCGGGTTTAGGCTTAGTTATTATGGGCTCTGACTAGCCCCTAGCCTGACCCTGCTTCCGTATCGTGTCCGTGACATCCTAGCACTGTACTGTACAGTAGTGCAGTACAGTAGTACAGTCTTGTTTCACTGTCTGGGTTTCCGAGAGCATAAAGCCTCGGCCAGACACTGTTTATGTGATTATCAGTTTGATCTTCAGCGAGCTTAGCCGGACAGCGGATCTGTCTTTCTCGCAATTTGTCCCAGGCGACATTTGGGTGACATTTGGTGCAAATGTTCGAGGTCCCAAATGTTGGACGATTATTTGCTTTTTGGCATTTCACAAATAATGACCTCGCATGACATCGCCGGATGACAGTCGCGATACAGGAGCCAATGAAATCGCTGCGATCAACACATTTGCTTTCCCAAGTTTCGGTGTAGCACAGGCCTACCTCTGATCTTTATCGTCTCGGCATGAAGTGAATTACCTTACTTACTTACCTTAGTCAATCAGCAGCACCAGCAGCAGCAGCAAAGCTCGAATCCCAACGGGCGATACAGTCGAATGTTCCATCTCACGATCGCCAGACGCTAACGATGACAATGCCACAGCAGTCGCGTGTATGTACCGCGACGCAACCGCGGCGCCATGGCATGCTCGAACAAAAAACGAATCGTGCTTGCATTCCAGATCGTGTCGCACAGTCGATCGTCCAATTGAAATGTGCTACAGTAGATACATTCTGTATAATTATGTGTTCGTGTCCAAAAAGATCGACTCCTAGTGGAGATCGCATATTTGTGATCGACAGCGCCTAGTACCTTAGTCAATCAGCAGCAGCAGCAGCAGCAAAGCTCGAATCCCAACGGGCGACGCAGTCGAATTTTCGATCTCACGATCGCCAGACGCCAACGATGACAGTGCCACTGCTGTCGCGTACATTTTTCGCGACGCCACCCACGCGTTGTGGCATGGCATGTTGGGAAGCAAAACGCAAAGCACTGTCGCGCACATGATGCTGGAATCTGTATAGGCAGCCCTGACTGGGAGTCCCGGTGCAGGCCCCTATGACAGACCCCTAGGCCAACACTGGACTGCTGACTGATCTGTAGGCTCGTGCTGTGACACACGCTGTGTCACAGGTAGGCTAGACTCCGTTACCGTTGCGAGACCGTTCGGGGTATATCTAGCTTAGGGTTTATATTATTATGAGAGTTTATCCAGACAGAGTTCGAGACCCTCTGATATCTAGTGAACTAGGATATTCCGGTAGGTCGTGGCCCCATCCACGCTATATTCCACATTGCTTTTGGCCATGATTGGCTAAAACAGCCGCTTTGGTAGGTGGTGCGCACCGGCGCGTTTGGGTGCGCGTGGGAAATTTGGGATGAGCAGCTTTTGAGTGTTTGATCGGCGGCTATGGGGGTTCGACCTGGATCAGACTTTGTCGACGCAATGTCCTTGTACGGTTTTCTTTTTGCCTTGATCCAGCAATCCACCGTTTCTTGGGCTGGTGACTGCAGCACCTTCGACCTCGACTTCGTCTTCCAGTGCCCCTCGCTGCCATGGTTTTACCGCTCTTCGCATGGCTGTTTACTCGCATTCTCCCCACGCCGCTACCCTTACGCGCCCCAGCGTACCACCTCCCATCAGGCTCTCTACGTGATGGTTTCTACAAGATCCAAAAGGTCCCTTATGAGGGACTCCGACATCGATGCCTCCTTGAGGCTGACCGACGCGGTGCGCAACACGCCGACGGTCAAAACCCCGACTTTTGCGTATCCCGCACCTACTTCCAACGAGGACGCCGACGTTGCCACCCGGAAGTATTTGCAGGAGCAGTCCAAGCTCGTTGACGAAATCTACAAGCAGCGGCTGCATCGGTCTTGGGCCAAGGGTATCCGCGAGGATATCCTTGGGGACAAGAAGCATTATTTCAGCGGCACGGCTGACGCGAACCTGCTCTCCGACATGGTGGTGCAGCTTCGTACAGAGTTCGCGTCCGCTGGACTGGAGCTGGCCTCGTTCGATCTGGACGAGCCTATGGCTCTGGTGGTGAGCAAGGTCAACGGCTTGCTCTACGACGTGCTCCAGCTGGTCATCGAAAAACACAGCAACGCCCACGTCTGGCTTACGGGTACGGACGCATCTGCTGACAGAGATGGACGACGTGCTCTGGTGGACATCATCAAGCGCTGCGTTCCTGTGGCGTTACGGGAGTCTTTCCAGCAAGAGCATGCGGCTCTCAACTATCCCGCCGACGTTGACCCACAACCTATTCTAGCTCGAGAGCAGCGGTTGGTACGGGACAACAAGGCAGCTGACTGGACGCCCACCGAAGCCACCAGGAAGCTCAGCTTGTACACCCGGCTTGACCCGGTGTTCTACGCCGCGGTTAAGGTGCGCTATCCCATGGTGGCCGATCTTGCGACGGTTTCCCTCGGTGCCCTTCGCGCTCTCATGGTTGAGATTTACCAGGCATGGGCGGCGACGGAGGCCGGGAAGGCTGCCCTGGCCGGCCCCTTTTCTGGTGGTGCGTCGGCTTTGCTCTCCAGCGACGAGCACCAAGTGCTCCTCGGGAAGATCCAAGAATTGACTGAGCTGGTGCAGCGGCAATGCGGGGCGGCTCAGCCGGTGGTGCAGCGGCAGCGGGATCCGCCGCAGCGGCAGCACGGGCAGCGACCGCAGGGACGCCAGCCGCAGCGGCAGGGGCAGCCCCAGCGAGGCTTTCGCATGGGTGTGAACAACCCACCCGCCGTGCGCGACGAGCAGCGGGCAAAGCCGCTCTGTGCTCGCTGCAAGAAGTCGGGTAAGGACCTTTACCACTTCTACCGCGACTGCCCTCTTGGCGGTCGCCAACATTCCCCTGGCACGGCCGCAACCTTCTGCATTCCCATCGACGACGAGGATGCGGAGGGTGTGCACGCCCTCGCCATGTGTGCCGTGTTCCAGGAGGCAGCGGATGAGGGTGCGGATGCCTTTGCCCGTGCGGCGACGGTGTACGGCCCGCCGGCAGTGCTTTGCGGGGGCGTTGTTGGGGGCATTGACGTGTCCGCCTACGGCTTCTCCGTGGACACGGTGCCACCGGTGGCGGGGACACCCGGTGAGGACATCCTCCAACGGCTGGACGACCTCGCGGCGGAGGTCAACGCGGCCGTTGAGCCTAAGGTACACTACACTCACGCCTCCTTCCTGCCGTCTGGGGGTGTTGGCGCGCAGGCTTCGGCTCTGGCGTGTGGCTCTGCCGAGGCAGGTGACACACCGGAGAAGCAGGTTCCGGCAGGTGGTGCGGCGGCATCGGCATCCGCCGTGCCGGCCCCTGCTATGCCTGTCCTGGAGGACGAAGGGGAGCTCCTGAAGCTCTACGGCTACGGCGAGCCCGTGTCCCTTCAATCGGCACGGGTGACCACTACGGCGAGCACGGACGGTGAGTTCAAGGGCGTTGTGGAGAATGTCAACCGCGCCGCGGTTGTGCCGGTCGACCTGACTGGCTACGACACGGATGATTACGAGGACCTCCCCGACGGCAGCTTCAGGCTGAGACCGCAGGCTGTCTTGGCGGATCACGCGCGCCAGCCGCGGGCTCCTGCCATCTCGGCGAATCATGCGTCGGAGCCCGCAGCCCACACACCTCCCTCTGGTGGTGCCGTTGGGGATTGGTCTGGCGGTGCTCACCGCACCTCTGGTTGCGGCAAGCCTCCGTGGGGCTTCCCCGCTCAGCCGGGTACGTGGGGGATGCCCTTCCTTCTTTCCTTCATTCTCTTGATTTCCGTCATGGGAGTGGGAGCTGCCACCTTCACGGTGGCCAACGAGACCGACCTTCTGCAGGTGTCAGGTGAGGCGGCACCGCTTGATCCGGTGCCGTGTGCTATTCCGCCTCGTCTCCACCGGCGGGAGCAGAGGCGGCAGGGCCTCTATGCGGCTCCGGTGCCGTGGCATCCCGGGCCGCCGCCGCCTGCGGTGTTATTTGAGGACGGTCCTCCGCTGTCGCCGGCATCGTCTTCAGATGACGAGGCACCACCGTCGGGCAGCACTTGGCAGCACCCCGGTGCGGTGCAGCCTCCCGTGATCGACGAATCAACAACACCGAATCCGTCAAATTCTCTGGCGAATGATTTTTCAGTGATCGACACCTTGCACTTTGGCCGCCCCGTGTTGCTCCGCCGTGCTACTGCGGGCTACTACGGTGATCGATGTGGTGAGGGTGCTCCTCTGAACTTTGACCCCGAGTAGATCTCCTTCTGGCTCTGGCAGTGCACCACTTTCTGGTGGTGTACTGAGATGTACTTTGACCTCAACACGGTCTTCAATTTGGTTTGGTTTACTTTGACAACTTTATATTCTTCAATCTGATTTGCTGGTGCAGACTCTTTCAGTGGTTTAGCAGGACACTCAATGCCTGTATGCTTTTGCTCTTGTACTAGCTAGAGGGTTCCAATTTGTGTATCAGAATGGCACAGTTGGATTAGCAGTTAGGACCTGTCACCCTAGCTCCTGCCCTAACAACTTACATTTCTGACTCTCCTAGCCAGTCACCACCCACAGTGCTGGGGTGGTGTGCTGGAATCTGTATAGGCAGCCCTGACTGGGAGTCCCGGTGCAGGCCCCTATGACAGACCCCTAGGCCAACACTGGACTGCTGACTGATCTGTAGGCTCGTGCTGTGACACACGCTGTGTCACAGGTAGGCTAGACTCCGTTACCGTTGCGAGACCGTTCGGGGTATATCTAGCTTAGGGTTTATATTATTATGAGAGTTTATCCAGACAGAGTTCGAGACCCTCTGATATCTAGTGAACTAGGATATTCCGGTACATGATCCTACGGTCAGATAGTGTAATGGCGAAAATTATTTAAACATCGCATGGCCGACGCGATGTGTTCGGAAATCATATAGATTTGCATGGTAATAAATCGTGCTGTCCAAAAAGATCGACGCCTAGTGGAGATCGCATATTTGTGATCGACAACGCCTAGTAATATATAATCACAAGCCTTGTCAAATGTAATTCCCCCAAAAATCCTCTCCGGAAAACCATCGATTCCACGTGAAGGAAAATCTAAGTCGTTGTCGTTCGTATGCTCTTGGAAGAATATTTCCTTGAAGCCGGATCGAGTGGATGAGCCGATTTTCGGTCATGACGTGGGGTTGACGGGTCGTGGGCGCATATTTTGGCCCATTGTATATTTCGCAAAAAAAACGAGAATGACTAGAAAAAATAAGTTGGGTCGGTCAATTTCGCTTCGCGAAATATCGAGAAATCGAACAAATCGTTGGGTAACGTTTGAGATCACGAAGCTGGGGATGAGCAATCACCCTATTCCGCAAGGTGGCTAGCACGCCGGTGACCATCTTAATGTGAAGGCAAATAATGCCGGGAAAACAAAGATGCCCCAGACGCACACCACGGGGTCGCCGTTGCCGATGTCATTATTAGGCACCAAAATGCCGTAGGTGGATGCCGCAACGCTTGCCCCTGTAAAAGAAATGCGGAGTAATGCACCGAGTGCACAGGCGGTGAACATTTGTCGCTGCTGAAATCTGTATAGGCAGCCCTGACTGGGAATCCCGGTCAGGCCCCTATGACAGACTCCTAGGCCAACACTGGACTGCTGACTGAGCTATAGGTTCGTGCAGTGACACACGCTGTGTCACAGGTAGGCTAGACTCCGAAACCGTCCGAGACCGTTCCGGGTATATCTAGCTTAGGGTTTATTTATCTTATGAGTTTATCCACACAGTTCGGGTGTTTCTGATATCTAGTGAACTAGGATATTCCAGTAGGTCGTGGGCCCATCCACGCTTTTATTCCACTTGCTGATTTGGCCATGATTGGCTAAACGGCCGCTTGGAGAGGTGGTGCGCGCGGGCGCGTTTGGGTGCGACTAGGATTTATGGTATGAATTGTTTGCGGTAAGCAACTGGGAGTGGCGGCCACGGGGACCGCGCCTCGTTACGGACTAGTCTTAGCAATGTTTGGATCCAGTTTTGCACCGGCACTGGCCCTGCTGGTTACTGTTTTCTGGGCTGGTGTTCGCGACACCTTCGACTTCGACGACATCTTCGAGTGCCCCTCGCCGCTCCACTCTCTTAGCTCCTCTCCGCTGCTGACCATTACCATTTTTCCGCTACCACACCCAACCGCGCGACTGCGTACCACCTCCCCTCTGGCTTTTCAGAGTATGGGTATGTTGACCCGAGCGAAGAAGTCCCTGGACAGGGACAGTGACATTGACGCCTCACTGAGGCTATTAGACGGGGTTCGGAACAGTCCGACGGTGCGTACGCCAACTGTTCCGACCCCCGCTCCGACTTCCAACGAGGATGCAGACGTGGCGACCAGGAAGTACTTACAGGAGCATAGCAAGCTGGTTGACGACATCTACAAAGCGCGTCTACACCGCCAATGGGCCAAGGGTGTCCGCGAGGATGTCCTTGGGGACAAGAAGCACCACTTCCGCGGTACGGACGACGCTGGCCTCCTCTCCGAGCTGGTGGTGCAGCTGCGTACGGAGTTTCATTCGGCTGGGCTGGAGTTGGCATCCTTTGACCTCGACGACCCTCTGGCTCGTGTGGTGACCAAGGTCAACGGCTTGCTCTTCGACGTTTTGGCTCTGGTTATCGAGAAGCACAGCAACGCCTACGTCTGGTTGACTGGCACCGACGCCTCGTCTGACCGTGATGGACGGCGAGCCCTGGTGGACATCATCAAGGGCTGTGTACCGGTGGCGCTGCGTGAGTCGCACCAGGAGGAGCACGCCGCGTTGCGTTATCCCGCAGACACTGACCCGCAGCCCATCTTGGCTCGGGAACAGCGTCTGGTGCGGGATAACAAAGCTACGGACTGGACACCCACCGAGGAGACCAGGAAGCTCTCCCTGTACAACCGGCTGGACCCGGTGTTTTACACCGCGGTCAAGGTGCGGTATCCTCTCGCGGCCGATCTCGCGCATGTCTCCTTGGCGTCTCTCCGCTCCCTTGTGGTGGAGATTTATCAGGCTTGGGCGCAGACGGGGGCGGGGAAGGCAGTCTCGGGCAAGAGCGGCATCTCCGCGCAGCTCTCCAGCACCGAGTACGGTGCCCTCCTCAACAAGATCAACGAGCTTCAGGACTTGCTACGGCAGCAACGCGGGGCGGACGCGCTGCCGGCGCAGCAGCAGCGGCAGCAGCCGCAGCGGCAGCAGCGGCAACAGCAGCAGCGCGGTACGCAGCGGGGATTCCGTGTCGGCACGCACCCGCTGCCTGCAGTCGGTTTCGACCGTGACGACCAGAAGGCGAAGCCCTTTTGCGGGAGGTGCAAGAAGGCGGGAAAAGGTGAGCAGTACCACTTCTACCGCGACTGTCCGTTGGGCGGGCGTCAGCATCCCCCGCACTCGGCCGCGGCATTCTGCATTCCCATCGACGAGGAGGACGCGGAGGGGGTGCGTGCATTGGCCATGTGTGCCCTGTTCCAGCAGGCGGCGGATGATGGGGCCGAGGCTTTTGCCACTGCGGCATCTACGTACGGGCCGCCTGCGGTACTCTGTGCGGGTGCGGTGGGCGGGATCGACGTGTCCGCCTACGGCTTCACGGTAGAGCCGCAGCAGCCTGCTGACGAGCCCGCAGGTGACGACATTCATCAGCGGCTGGACGATCTCGCCGCGGAGGTCCATGCCGCGGCAAACTGCAAGGTGCACTACACCCACGCATCCTTCCCACCACGGGCGGTTCTCGAGCCGCATGCATCGGCTCTGGTGTGCGGCCCCGCGGCAGCGGGGAACATGCCGGAGGAGCAGGTTCCGGCAGGTGGTGCGGCGGCATCGGCATCCGCCGTGCCGGCCCCTGCTATACCTGTCTCGCAGGAGGAGGATGTGAAGCCCGTGCCGCTTCAATCGGCGCGGGTGACTGCCACGACGGACGGTGAGTTCCCTGGGTTCGTTCAGACTGTCAACCACGCCGCCATCGCGCCGGTTGACCTCACCGGCTACGACACCGACGACTACGAGGACTTTGCCGACGGCAGCTTCCGGCTGAAGCCGCGGGGTTCGCCTCCGTCGGCCAATCATGTTTCCGGGCCGCCCGTGGGCGAGCAGAGGACCTACGGTTGTGGGAAGCCGCCCTGGGGCTTTCCTGCCACGGTTGGGCCATGGGGAATTCCTTTCCTCCTTTCCCTCGTTCTTTGCATCTCGATCATGGGGGTGGCAGCTGTGCCCGATGCTCAGTCGGCTGCGGGATTGCCTTCGCCTGGTGGTGATCTCGATTGGGAGACTCCGTCAATTTTCTCCACGAATGAATTTGTTGAATCCGTGATCCCGGCTCAGGGTTTCTTTGTGGCTGACAATGTGCCACCGCTTGAGCCGCCTGAGCCCCCTGACATCTTTCAGGATCTTGCTCAGGCAGATTTGAGCTTCGACATGGCCTTCTTCTACGGTGTGGCTCTACATGAGAGAGGTCCTTTCGGGAACCCTCCCTTCGGGTCGGACTTGATTGAGACCACCGCTGGCTACTTTGGTGCTGTCGATTGACTTCTTGTTCACTCTGGATGCACACCAACATGGTGGTGTGCGGAACTCCGGTGACTTCAACAACTTTTATGGTTTATGCTTTTGCTTTTGACATCTACAAGTTATATTCTGGCTTGCTAGCTCGGTGCTTTTCAGTTGTTTAGCGGGTGCACAATGCCCGTAGGTTTCTGCACCTGTGCTAGCTAGAGGGTTTCCAATTTGTGTTTCAGAATTGCACAGTTGGATTAGCAGTTAGGTCTGTCAACCTGGCTCCTGCCCTAACTTATCTTACATTATCTGACTCTCCTAGACAGTCACCACCCACAGTGCTGGGGTGGTGTGCTGAAATCTGTATAGGCAGCCCTGACTGGGAGTCCCGGTCAGGCCCCTATGACAGACTCCTAGGCCAACACTGGACTGCTGACTGATCTATAGGTTCGTGCTGTGACACACGCTGTGTCACAGGTAGGCTAGACTCCGAAACCGTCCGAGACCGTTCCGGGTATATCTAGCTTAGGGTTTATTTATCTTATGAGTTTATCCACACAGTTCGGGAGTTTCCGATATCTAGTGAACTAGGATATTCCAGTAGTCGCGAAAGGGGATAGAGCAGGATCCCGCAGCCCAATACGGGCTGGCGAGATTGCCGCGGCTTGATGTTGATATCTCTGCACTCATCGTTGGAGGTGTAGCCGGGCTCGATGGGCAGCTAAGCAACCGAGATGGGGTGTCCCCGCAAATCCTCCATGCCCGCCTACAACTTGTTAATTGCCCATGCGCCCACAGCGGGCACTGGGGGTGCAGGGTCAATGTCGCCCGCGAATGATGCGATGGCGAACGAGTAGAGGAGAAGGCGTGCATGTCTTCGATGTGGGACGGTTTATGTGACACACAACACATGTCACGAAAGGCGGCGTCATCCTGGAGATCCACTAACTAAGTACTAATACGTACACTGACTGCAAGTAATTACCCTGCGACAATTCCCCAATTGCGAACTTGTCATATGGGCGCTAGCCGCGCCGCTAGTCCGCCCGTCCCGCATTCCGCTTCTTCCCCCGTGACGTGAAGACCCTGTCCGACCGCATGTTCATCATCTCCCGACGCAGCTCCGCCATAGAGTCGGTCATGGCGTCGAGTTGTGCCTCGATAGCGGAGGCATCCGAGGTAGACACGAGGGCAACATATACCGCTCTCGAGGCGCCATTGGCCGTGAACATGGCCATGGCATGGTGTTGCATCGTGAGGATGCCCACGGCTCGCGGTTGGTCGGCCCGGATGAACTCGTCCAGAAGAGGCGCGTAGTAGACCAAGTCCTCCGCCTCCTGGAAAATGTCCTTGAGCTCCTCGTAGTCGAATGTGATACGTCACAAAGCCTCATGAATGTATGCATTAAAGGTCGTGATATTCGTAGATGGGTCCTCGTACGCCGCAAACTTCACAACCGGAAGCTTTCAGTTAGCCCCCATCGGCTTGCCAGAGTCCCACATTACAGACGACCTCCACTAGCGCACGTTTCCCATTTGCGGGAAGCGCGGACCGTGGTCCCACCGCTGGGCATAGTACCGTGGCAGCTGTGCCGAGAGCTCCGAGGCGTACCGGTCGACCATGCGCTGACCCCACGGGTTCTGCGCCCAATTGAACCCGCGCCAATTCAGCTTCCAGTCGTCGATATTGGTGTCGTGGTAAAGCCTGTCCGCCCACTTGTTTGCCTCGCTGCGGATGTACCTCGCCTCGAGCTCGAGCTCGATATCGTTGAGGTCCAGTAGTATTCAGAGGTGTCGCATCCTCCTTATGAAGTCGGGGTTGCGGCCAATGAAGTGGTCCAGCATTGCCACCACTGCTTGGTTTTCGCAGTAGAGGCGAACGAACTTTCCACACAGGTTGCTAAAAAACGCCTGCATTTTCTTGAAGACCGCCTCGAGCTCCAAGTGCGTGTTGTGCATATGTCGCAGATCGTCACCCCAGGAACCTCTCGCCTCTAGCTTGAGGTTGAGCCCACGTCCCCATTGGAGCGTGTAGCGAAGATTTGGTGTGCAGCTTGGCCCGGGTCGTACACCTCAAGATATTCCGCTCGTTCTACTTGCACTGGCCTCGAAGACGCCTCCACCACTCGAGGTTGCCAACTCAACTTTACCTTCGCTCTCCAGCTCTGCTTCTCGGCCGGCGCAAAATATAGCTCTCGCAGATACATCCTGGCCGCGGGCACTGCTAGATACATAAACTGGCAGAGCCCGTTAAAAGCGGCTAACTTCCGCGCTGGCACACAGCATCGCTCGCGGGAAGCTTCGCACGGACAGCAGGTCGGTGGCCTTGAAGTAAACCTTCTTCAGCCGCGCCTGCGTGACGCGGAAAACACCCTCTTGCAAGTCCACTACCAGCTGTGCGATCTTGGACAGGCGATCTTGGACGTTGGCCCGTGAATCTTGCCCGTATGCCACAACTTCACCAACTATGGGCTTCTCCACCATACCACAACGTTGCAACCCCGACTCTGCTGCCATCGCTCGGATCGAGCCCTCACTGCAAGGGAGTGGACGCGCTGGCGTACGGCTTGCGAGGTGAGGTGAACTGGATCAACCCGCCGTGGGGTCTGCTCGACGAGGTGGCGCACAAGCTGCGGAAGGAAGGCGGTGGGGGCACGGTGGTGGCCGGGCCAATTGTGGTTCCGGGAGTTGGAGACAATCACGGACGAGGTGGTCATCATGCCCCGCATGCGGGACCTCTTTGCCTCGAGCAGGCTAGGCGGTTCCGAGCTGCCCGGGCTGTCCAGCTGGGACGCAGTCATCTTTCGCATCCTGGCGCGCCGGTAAGCTTGTACATGCAGGCAGACAGAGCATCGAAAGCGACGCAGCCGGTGCCAGTGACGGGCACGCGGCTAGAGTTGTACTGGCCACTGGACGAAGCCTGGTACCCAGGCATTGTGGCTGATATCTCGGCCATGGGAAAGCATCACATCGAGTACGATGACGGCGACAACGAGTGGCTGTTGCTTTCGGAGGAGCTGACACGCCCGGAGCAGCAGTAGGAGACGGAGAAGACCGACAAGGTGGCGCCGGTGAGCGAGCGGACATCGTCACTGCGAGAGCGCTTGTTAGGTGAGTTGGGCGAGAGCCAATTCTCCGAGTTGGCGGTGCAGATGCAGGAGCAGGCGTTGCTGATGACGACGTGGGGCAACTTCGGCCCCAAGGCGAAGATGTTCAAGGATCTCCGTGCTGTGACAACGAGGGCCGGCGCTAGAATCCCTTGAGGCACGTCGTCTCCCACCGGATGAGCCGCCCGCCCTTCAGGCTCGAGTGACCGAGAGGCCTGAGCACATGGACGAGATGCGGACGAGGAACGTGTACGAGGTCCGCGACCCCCCTGCGTCTCAGCAGCGCCACCCTTCCTTCTGGCGGTGTGGCTGAACGTCGACAGGGCGCGAGCAGTGCTGCGCGCACATCTGCTCCTTCCACTGGGCGCCACGGGGCTTCATCCCATGTCGTTTCCGCGCCGAGAGCGTCCCGAATTCCGGCCGGCCTCACCTTGCAGTGCCTGCCTTCTCCGGCGCGTTCAGTGTGCACAGATGAGACGCAGGAGTTCGAGCACCACACACAGCAACGACGAGAGACGCAGAGGCAGCAGCCGCGTTTTCAACAGGGCTCCCCGGGCACAGCGGGCGGGCAGCCCTGACGCACGACCGACGCTGTGGCCGTGGGCTGCCGGCACAGGCAGTCCGCATGAGGCCAGGTGTGCTGCGGGCGTTCATCTCGCTTGCGAGCAGTGCAGTGGTTTGGTGGTGGCTGGGGCGAGGTCCCATTCCTATGGTCGCCGTTTGGGCGACATTTGAGACAATGGCGTGGTACCTGTCATGGTGCCCATTTCGGATATGGTGGGGGCGCTGCGTGGCTTCGCTTTCACACCGGCTGCCGTTGTGGTGGTCGATTGCTCGACGTTACCCTCGTCGTGCAGGTGATGGCATTTGGGTCCTGTGGGCCCTCGCGTATGTCTGGTACGTTGGGCTCCTTATTGTGCGCACCACAGGCATCTATGCTGGCGTACACTGTGTTCGTACCGAAGGTTGGATGGTGGTACCCCTCCGGGAGTGCCTGTACCTGGAGCCACTTCTGCAGAAGGGCCGGGTGCAGGCGACATCGCTGCAGCCGTACCTGTCTGCAATTAGCAACTGCCTTGAGGACATGGGTTTGCCGGGCCCGGCGAAGGGGTGCTCGGTGACTCGTGCAGTGAAAGGTATGGCGAGGCTGCAGGTGGAAGCATCGGAGCTAGCGGGGATCACCGTGACGGAGCACACCTGGCTGTCGGCAGAGCACGTGCGTACGGTGCACGATGCAACGCTCACGCTTGAGCCGGACGACAGCGAGCAGCTCAGGTGGCTGCGGGCTTGCATGTACGTGGTGCTCGCCTTTATTTCTTTCGGCAGGCCAGACACGGGCATGTCGCTCCAACGGGAGAATGTGCTGACGGACGGGGACGGTGTGACAGTGGTTCTGGCCCGGGAGAAGGGCAAGAACCACAGGCTGAAGAAGCGACGGCTGTCCATCCCCTGGTGGAGGGTGGAGCGCCTGCGGGAGTTCTTAGAGTTCTGGACTAAGTGAAGGGATAAGGCCTGGCTCCGTGCGACACCAGGGTGGACCCCACCGATCGGTGTGCCTGGCAGCTACTGGAGGCTGCTAGGGGAGAGAGCCAGCTGGTCAGAATCTGAAATGGACCTGGCCAATGAGTGGCTCCAGCTAGCACGGGACAGTGTGCCTTCCGAGGGGGCGCACCTTTCCACACACAGCACCCGCAAGGGTGCAACCACCTGTGCTAGAGCCGTGGGAGTGGTGATGGGGAAGGTGTGCTTCCTTGGAAGGTGGGCACGGATGTTTGCAGCAGTGCAGTCTTACATCGACCCGACAGCGGTGCCGGACCAGGCGACGTGGGGCTATTTTGGGTGGCTTGCACCACCGGATATGTGCGCTCATGAACTTTGAGGCAGGTACAGACTCGGGGGCATTGGCAGTAGATCGGGTGTGCATGAACTGGAAAGACATGCATGAATTGGAGCCCGCGGAAATTTGGTGGGTTTAAAATATTGCCCTCATCGACCTGAGCCGTGACCTCGTCTGTGACAGTGACGGTCTGAACCTTCTGAGAGTAGCCAGCATCTTGTCACTGACTACAAGTAGGACTCCGAACTGACACGGACTCAGTTCTGTTATTTTGCACTTTCTCACCGACCCAACCCAGGGTCTCTGTTTCAGTTGCAAGAGAAATATGATGGCTATTTGAAGCATCCACAATTATATATTTACTGAACTTAAAGTCTCAGCTACTAGCTTAGACAGTGCCAGCCAGACAAATATTATTTATTTAATGGATGCAAGGCAGTGTGCTGATTTGGCAGGTAGGAGATCGGGTGTGCAAGAAGCAATGCTAAAAGCACAGTTGGCATGCCAGCGGCAAGCTCATGCTAAGAGGGGGGTCATCTGATTTAGCATCACCGCGTTCGTGCTAAATATCATAGCGTTCGTGCTAAATCCGACAATACTATTATAGCGCTCGCAGGCGCAAAGGTTGTGGGGCACGCACCTCCAATCCCTTCAAAACGTTTTCGCATTCCCAACCACCTTCGTGCATCTGCTTTTGCCGAAATGCATCTGCGCCATGCACATCCAATCGCACCGGGCATATCAAGATTAGGCTTGTGTGGGTCGCTATGCACAAGAGCGTTTCTGCTTCAAGCGCATGACATAAGTATCTACACCCAATTGCTGTCCCCTTAAAGGACAAGTAAATATTGCCTAAATCTTACACGTCATTCATTGGGCCAATGGAACAAATTGTTTCACAATACCGTCACACATACAAATAAGATATTTGTGTGGAACAAACGCTTGAGGTCTGAAATTTGTAGCGAGTAATTCGCCTTGCGCTGTTGATCCTCCGATCCAGCAGATTCGATCATTTTCAGACGTTCGATCATTTTCAGACTAGCGTCGAAGCGCGTGAAAAGAGTTGCCCGTTCAACCCATTGCACATTCTTTCGGTTATTCACTAAATTACATCAGATGAACAATTTCCCCACGTTTATTACTTTGTTAGATATATTCAGTAGGCTCTAATATATATATATTTCGGGCTCTCGTTGGAGATATCTGCTCCATGTTGGTGTAACCTCAAATCGCCAAGAGTTAAACCTATCTTAGACCTCCAAGTTTAAATCTTGGATTTATTTCCAACCGATATGAAGACAAGCACCTACACAAGTAGCTTACCGATACCAGTTATGGAATTTTGCTCTGTCACCTCGTCCAATTCCTTATGGCAGCCGATGATTGTACGTTCCGTCGGTGAACGTGACAATATCCTTATCTTTCAATCCTTCGCGGCTTTCAAGATGTTGCACCGTAGGCTTTGTACTTTCAATATGCAATCAATGTGCACCCTAGCCGGATCTGTTGATGAACCTGGCTGTGCTGCTAGCCCGCTTCTACTTGCGGGAGCTCTACGGGGTGCCGGCCAGCAGGAAGGGCTGGGAGGCTCGAGGCATGGAAACACCTAGAGTGGTGGCTGTGGCTCAGTGCCGGAAGCTGGAGGGACGGCAAAGACATCTGCCAAAGCCCTACCACCACCCGCTTGCACACGGACGGCACCCTCTCCTCTTGGTAAACCTCTGGGTAAACCTGCCGTGGGGGCTCCTCCATCAGGTGGCCTAGAACCTGCGGGTAGGGGGGCGTCATGGCGACAGTGGTGTCACTGCGATGGCCAGGGCAGCCCTGATGCAGAGAGCTGGAGGCTCTCGCCCCCGAAGTGGTGTTCATGCCCCGGCACAGTGACCTCTTCACTCCCAGGCGGCTGGGCGGGTCCAAGTCGCTTGGGACCTCCGGCTGGGACGCTGTGATGATTCGCAGCCCGGGCCACCCTCGAGCTACTTATTGCAGGGCTGCTGGACCCGGGCTCTGCAGGTGGCCCGCCACAGGGTGGGCATGCGCCTGGAGGGCTGCTGGGCCCGGGCTCTGCAGGTGGCCCGCCACAGGGTGGGCATGCGCCTGGAGGGCTGCTGGACGCAGGCTCCGCAGGTGGCCCGCCACAGGGTGGGCATGCGCCTGGAGGGGTGCTGGAAGGAAGACGATACATGGTACCGGGGCTCCATCACGGGAGTGTCGGGCGGCAGGTGTCACGTTACTTGCGACGATGGCGGCCAGAAGGACCTCGACCTGCGGAGTGAGACCTATCGGATCCTGCTTACCACGGGGTGTGGGAAGCGAGCATCAGGAGAGGGACGCGGCGCTTGGGGATCGCTGGCGGGCGCAGCTGGGAGAGCACCCCGGCACCAAGCTGGTGATCACTGCCACGCAAGCAGCTCTTGCCATATCCATTCAAGGTACCTACCGGCCAGAGGCTCTCGCCTTCACGCACACTCCTGTGAGGGCCAGGGGCTTGGCTTGCCTGCCCGCCACGGAGGAAGCAGTGCTAGTGTGCACGGGCGCGCTGCTGCGGCGGGGCACGGTAGCAGAAGGGGGCATGCAGCCGTACCTCCCTGTAATCACAAACTACCTCGAGGACATTGGGTTCGATGGGCCTGCTAAGGGCCGAGCCGTGGTGAGAATGCTGAAGGGTGTGGCCTCCCTGCAAGCTCAGGTGCTGGCGGAGGCAGGACAGCAGGAGACAGAGCGTGGCTGCCAGCGGAAGCGGTGCATGAGGCGGTGCTCGGGTGCTTTTGGTACGTCAGCCGGGACAGCTTGTGCCTGTTGAGAGCTTGTACTTACACCGTGGTTTCCTTTTGCAGCTTTTGCTGGCCCAAGACGGGGGCCGTTGTTCAGGAGCAGGATGCGGCACTCTCACAGAAGCGTGCCACCTACGTGCTCCAGCAGGTGAGGACGAAACAACGGTTGGTGATCCCGCTGCAGGCGGTGAGCGGGCTGCCAGAGATCTTGGAGGGATGGGCTCGGCTTCGGGGACCAGTGGAGCCCACAGACCGCTTTTGGCCCGGGTCCCTTGGGAGAGCCGTGCTCACTGGCCCGGGTCCCTTGGGGACACCTGGCTGAAGCATGCCCTGCAGGACACAACACTCGGAAAGGTGCAGCAACGTGTTCACGGGCCGTCGGGGCACCCTCTGGGCGCGTGTGTTTTTTCGGTGGATGGGCAGAGCTGGCAGCTGCTGGGCACAGGTACGTCGACCCAACCGCCGTGGCAGAACAAGCACATGCGGAGATATTTTAGCTGGCTAGCGAGCTTGCAGCAACAATGCCGATGCGGCCAACTGGGTACTCGCTTCCGGCTGCAGACGTTTGGACAATTTGCCGCAGTTAATCTCTGAAACATGTTAAATGTGATTGATATACCGACATGTTTAAATTGGAAGGTAGTGGGATTTTAGTGGCCACCTGGAGAGAACAGATCAGACGACACCCGATGACACTGTACGGGCAGATCCAGATAATATGACAGCCGAGAGATGACACGGACAATATTTAGGATCCGCAGCGTTTAGAGCTGTGGCTCTGTTTCTCTTGTGCCCTACCCATCCGACCCAGTACATCTCGGTCCCGTGTGACCGGACTCTATAGACTTGGACACTTAAATGGACTTCCAAGAAAGCAGTCAACTCACCGAGCGCGGGGAAGTAACCCCCTTGGTAAAAATGAAGGTATTCTTCTGACGGAATTCATTTGCAGTGTGCTTTGGAAAATGCGATTGTTCGTGGCAAAGAAAAACCTTTGAACCTGCCCCATACAACGGAATTATTTTTTATCTTATTTTGTCCTATCTTATTTGACGGAATATTCCTCGAGCCGAGCCGGAGTATATGCTCGCATGAAAGGTTGCCCTGCAACACCGTAAGAGATTGAACTCTTTGGCGCGGAGCAGGCAATCCTCACACGCGCGAGCGCGAGCGCTCTGCAACGACCGCATCGACGGAGAATCCATGGAGCAACGATCCAGGTGAAGAACAAGCCGCATCCTCCCCGAAATGTATCTCACTAAGTTCATCGGTGACCGAACTCGAGTTTCAAAGTAAAGCCGCGTCCGAGCTTGTGTGGTGACTGAATCACTCTTGCCCCCTGTGAATTTGACCTATCTCTGTATAAGGAAACGGTCTGACTGTTGGACAACTGCATGCTAGTGCGGCGCCCATCCACCCCACTTGGCGCTTATAATGGAATCTCCCACAGATCTAGAATCTGACACGTTTTTGCACGTAGCACCCCCAACTTCCCGACCTTGGTATGCGATAGCGTGCATATACCTGCTGCAAAAACGCTGGAATGTACTCCTCATCCACGTGGGAACAAACATGCAAGGAGACTTAGACAGCCTACCTATAATTTGTGCAAGGATTTGGCGATATTGCTCGATCAATTCACCATCGCTCTCCGGCTGGAATCGCCCCCACCCCCGTACCAAATACGCCATCATTGACCCCAAGATGGTAAATGCACGCACGGTCGCGTGTGGACAATCGCGTCACTTGTTGGTCTGCGGAATCCAGCCAAACATGCTTCCTCAGTGTGTTGATGCAGCACATCATCGTACATTTGAATACGTATCTCGCCACGAAACAAAGCTACACGTTGCGTGGCTTGTGTGACTCACCTCCCCAAAGCGTGCTACATGCGATGCTTGGAGCTCGGACGTCTTCTGGCATGATCTCATCATGCCCTCGTTAATGTAGGTTTGAAGTTCCTCAAACTTCTTTAACACCTTTGTGATTTTATCTTGTTGACGCATCATGACCTGATACCGTTTGCAAGTGGCAGATCAATGCTTATGCCATGAAGTTCACAAGCTGGTGCCGTCAAATCGTGTCAACACGTGTCAACATAGTGTCATTCTTTGTGGAAGCATGAAGCACAACAACACAATGAAAATTCAAAATAGCATCAACAACCTGAAGGAGCCTCACAAACAGAACATTACGAAGCATATGTCTTTGGAAAGATAACGGACCATCATCGCCAATCTAAGGGAGCTCGCAATACAGTATGTGCGTATGCATGCATGCATTTAAGAAACAGAGACATCTCTTACGGCTGCGTGGGATGTATGCATGTTCGTATGCATGTATGTATGTGAGAAAAAGAAAAACAGATACCCCTTACAGCGGTGTGGGATGTATGTATGTGAGAAAAAGAAAAGCAGATACCCCTTACAGCGGTGTGGGATGTATGTATATATGTATGTATGTTTATCCTTGTACCAACTCCTTTGGCACCCCGTAGCCACAGAAGACCGGCTGCACTATGTACCCACGCCGGGGATCAAAAGATTCAGCACACACTTCGGGACACTAATCCGGAATCTCCAGAGCTCACTAGTGAAGAATGGGACCCCCTAAGCCTCGCTGCGCCACCCGAGCCTCTCTGCATCCGCACCGCCAGCGCACTGCTGCCTTGTGCCTAAAGCCTGTTAATCCCTGCCTCCCGAGCTGCGCGAGCCATATCTCCACCACCAAGCCTACGCTCAGGACCTCCCCTCTGCTCCCTGAGCCTCACTGAGCCACCTGAGCCCCTCTACGACTGCCCTGCCGGCGCACTGCTGCTGTGCCTCTGAAGCCGGCTCACCTCCGCCACTCGAGCCACCTGTTCACCACCAAGCCCACTTCCCGTACCACCCCGCTGCCCCCTACACGCCCTAGAGCCTGGTCTCAAGAGAGCTTGCCCACCCACGCCACGGCCAGAATGCCCAAGGGCTGTCCCAAGGGGCTGAGAATAATAAACTGGGTTGCCCTCATCCGAACCTGCGCACCGACTTGCGCTTGTAGCCCTTTATCCCTAGCACCAACTCCACGTGACTGAAGCCTTTGCACTGAATGCCTTGCGACATAGCCGCGGACTTGAGCAATGCGCTCCACACTTGCCCTGCAACTGTCATGCCGCACTGTTCCTACTCGGGGTCCCATCCCCACAGTTGTATGTATGTATGTATGTATGTGTTTATCCTTGTACCGACTCGTGTGGATAATTGAGAAATTTATTTCGCAATTATGCTGGAAGTACGGGGGAGGGAATTTCTGACCCTAAAAGTTGAGCCCGAGGCCAACTGAGGGCCCGACGATTTTTTCCTGAAAATTTTGTGGTTTTTGCCCACTGGGGGATTTTCCTCGGGACGGAGTTCCGATGAATCCGGCAGTACGACTTTCCTGAGTGTTGATTGGTCGCGTTGCGACAACCTGAACCGTGGTGGGTGAGACAGAGTCTCAAAAGTCTGACGGCATGAAATGCCTGCGTCATGACTGGTCACCGTGACGTCACGGAAGTTGAAGAGGTTGGGGAGATGGAAAGACATTTGGACATCGGACACATCACAGAGTGATGTGGAGCGACACTTGAAACGACGGGAGATGCAAGGCATCGAACGGCCTGCACACCATCACCTGAGTTTGTGAATGTGAAAGGTCTTTCGGAAAGCTTTGAAAGCTTTGCGAAATACAAACTTCATCATTCTGCGAGTACTTTCGGGCTCCGAGTCTACCAACTAAAAAAGTTTGAAATTTTTAAACAAGTTCTCGTAGAATTTTCGTAAGTAACGCAGCGATGGCAGCAGTGAACGAAGCAATGAACGGAGGATCGGAGGAGTGCAAGGCCACGTACACGGACTTGCGTGCGGTAACGCGGATGCTGGCGATGGCGACCAACGCGGACAGGAAGTGTGACGCCGTAGCACCTGCTTTGGATCGGTGTATTCGTTTCTTTGAGGCAGCAAAGCTGGAGAGCGCGGTGGAGATTCTGAATTTCGGACTGGCGTCCGGCGTGTTTACGCCCGCGGTACGGGACGAGCAAGATGAAGTGACGGAGAAGGCGACCTTGAAACCGTCGGGGAGGGACAAAACAGCTTTCGTAGCAGCGCTGGTGGAGGCAGCAGAGCAATGCGTTGAAGTGCTGGTTACGAGACTGCACTTCAAGATCCCGGAGGTGCCACAGCAATCGGCGTCGGAGAACCGTACCAGCGACAAGCAGGCGCGGGAGGACGATGATGAGGACGAGGAGAATGAGGAAGAGGCACCAGGCGAGGAGTTTTTCGCCGAGACGGAGGAAGAAGCGGTTGCGAAAAAACTGAAAAACAAAAAAGGTAAATTTGCAGCAGGTGTTGCGCCGGATGGGCTGGCGAAGGACGCGGAGCTCAAACGCAGGATGGACGCGTACCTGGCGTCAATAATTCCGGGGTACGCGCCGGCAGCAGAAAAAGGAGGCCTATCGGTGTTTCGGTTGAGGGAGCGTCCGAGCGCGAAGCTTAGGAAAACTGTAGTTGCGGACCCGGCGACAGGAGAGATGAAGTCAGTTTCGATTCCGCGTCTGACGAAGGATCAGTTCTTAGAGCAGAATATGGAGATGTTGGAGATGCTGGAAACGAAAGAGGAACGCGCGCAGTTCAGGCAGTATGTTGCGTGGATAATGAAACTGGCAGACAGGCACAGTTGGACGGAAGTGTATGACTTTGACGCGCAGGTTAGGAGCGATATTGAGGATGGGAGGTTGGATTCGTGGGACCCGATTAGACTGGGACACAGATTCCAGTACGAGTATGTACCGGCGCAACGAGAGGCGCAGAGTTTACTCGAGGAGAGGACCCGGGACAAAGGACACAAAGGAGTAGAAAAAGGAAAGAAGGACGGGATTTGTGATTTCTTTCAGAAAAAGGAAGGATGCAAGAAGGGAAAAGACTGCGGCTTTATTCACGTTTGCAGGGGCTGCAAGTCGCCCGAGCACGGGCAAGCGAGCTGCGAGAAGTGAGGATGAAGACACGGGTAGCCGGGACGACTGCAGTAATGTGCAACCGGGATGACGGGCACGTGAGGTGTAGATGAGCACTAATGAGAAAATAGTTCGATGAAAAGTACTTTGTGGACACAGATTGTTTCTTGGACCTTTAGAAAGGTAGTCCAAAAGTTGATTGTATGAGAAAGTGGACAGTAAGTCTGGTTTGGTATTGGTGAAATATCACTTTACTCTTTGAATTTATAAAAAGATTGTTCTATTAACTTGAAAGTATGTTTGTGGACTTTCGATGTGCTTTGATTGCTTGCCTTAGTTGATGGTGCAATTGTCCGGGGAAAAGTGCTTGATTGCGGGGTGTAGTGCATATTGTTGTTAGAATTCTGTGTTGCAGCAATGGGGTGAATCGATGCTTGTTTTGCTGGATGGTGCAGTTGGTTTGAGAGAGAGACTTGATTTGTGGGACGTGCCTATGAAGGGGAGGACTTGTGTTAATGTCAGAATGTGAGGGGATGGTTGGAAAGAAGGGCCGGTCAGGCTCGGAGAATGTGGTAGTCAGAGAGAAGGTGTGGAGGCTGGAGCTGCCACTCAGGCTTGCCTTCAGTAGGATTGTAGGATTGTGTACCAAGGTGTGGGAGGAACACAGGGTTGTGCCGGCCTGCCTGTGTGGCATTTGGGAGCAGAAGCACCAGCCGGTTGGGTAAAGGAACTTGCAGGTCGGCATGAGCCCCTGCAGTTTGGGCTGACTCTTCAGCTCCCCAGATTCCAGCTGGGAAGCACCGACCACCTCCTTGGAAGTACTCAAAAGTTTGTTGTTGAAAATTGGTGCTTATAAGCACCGCCACTGTCACAGAAATCTCTCCTCCCCGGGAAGTACTTGTGTGGATAATTGAGAAATTTATTTCGCAATTATGCTGGAAGTACGGGGGAGGGAATTTCTGACCCTAAAAGTTGAGCCCGAGGCCAACTGAGGGCCCGACGATTTTTTCCTGAAAATTTTGTGGTTTTTGCCCACTGGGGGATTTTCCTCGGGACGGAGTTCCGATGAATCCGGCAGTACGACTTTCCTGAGTGTTGATTGGTCGCGTTGCGACAACCTGAACCGTGGTGGGTGAGACAGAGTCTCAAAAGTCTGACGGCATGAAATGCCTGCGTCATGACTGGTCACCGTGACGTCACGGAAGTTGAAGAGGTTGGGGAGATGGAAAGACATAAGGACATCGGACACATCACAGAGTGATGTGGAGCGACACTTGAAACGACGGGAGATGCAAGGCATCGAACGGCCTGCACACCATCACCTGAGTTTGTGAATGTGAAAGGTCTTTCGGAAAGCTTTGAAAGCTTTGCGAAATACAAACTTCATCATTCTGCGAGTACTTTCGGGCTCCGAGTTTACCAACTAAAAAAGTTACCCACGCCCGCCACTCCCTCGGGTAAAGGAACTTGCAGGTCGGCATGAGCCCCTGCAGTTTGGGCTGACTCTTCAGCTCCCCAGATTCCAGCTGGGAAGCACCGACCACCTCCTTGGAAGTACTCAAAAGTTTGTTGTTGAAAATTGGTGCTTGTAAGCACCGCCACTGTCACAGAAATCTCTCCTCCCCGGGAAGTACTTCTTTGGCATCCCGTAGCCGCAGAAGACCAGCTGCACTATGTACCCACGCCGGGGATCAAAGGATTCAGCACACAATTTGGGACACTCTTGCCCTGTAACTGTCGTGCCACACTGTTCCTACTCGGGGTCCCATCCCCACAGTTGTATGTATGTATGTATGTATGCATGTATGTATGCATGTATGCATGTATGCATGTATGTATGTACATGTATATGTATATGTACATTATGCATGTTCACCTGTGAATAAAAAGGCTCCCAATCCTCTGGACTTTTAGGTGGGCCGCTTTGACTTTGGCCACGATGGTAAAATGCCTCCACAACTTGGCTTCTCATCTCATCTGCGTATGCCATGCATGGCACATCCTTCACCTTCATTAGCAAGCATTGCCGTTTTGAGTGCTACATTCCTACAATGCACTTTCATCCCACAAGTGCAGTGCGTGGACCGAAGTAGCTTGTAGCGTTGCGTGGCGAAACCCAAGATCACTCTCTTAAAAGAGTGAAGCTGTCACGGCAGACAATTGTCGGAAAGGATAACAGAGCTATTGGTCGCTGAACCCTGGAATGGGAGCGGTATGCATCGGTCGGGGGCGCACTCAGTAAGGCTCGTCGTTGTGTTGCAGACAAGCTTCTCTGCGAAACGTCGGACAAATCGATGATCAAATAACGAGCTCCCTTCATAAAATTGTTGCAATCCAAAAATGTTGCAGCGATCCGAAAAGGGTAAACCCCCGCGACAGTGCGTCCTAAACTTACAAAGCCCCGAACGATGCATCTTGCCTTCGCCGAGGGGAGGCAATGATGGATGGCGGTCACCGTCGCCATTAGGTGCTAGTGTTGAGCTCTAGGATTTGGAGCAGATGCATGTAGGGGGTAGGCCCACGTGTCATAACACAACGAAGTGCATGCAGCATCGCTCCACATTCCCACACAAAGCCCACGTGGGTGAGCGCTTCGATCATACTTCCGGTATTAGTTGCTTGCGGCCGAGCACTCATCAGAAGGGTTGGGGCTATGCTGCTAGCTGTTGGCGTTGGGAAAACACGATGGCAGTGCTGGCACGAGCTCGTGATGTCGATGAACCTCGACAGCGGCCGAAAGCTGATTTGCACTTTGACACAGCAGCGCGTCTATGGTGATGAATGAAATGCAAAGCCACCATATCTAAAACGCTCAAGGAAACTAGGGCACAAGTTGGGTCTTGATCGGATTGGCCAAGATAAATGCGCACTCTCGTCGTATGCCTGGTGTTGGACGGGTCCGATGTATGAAGCATTTAGGAAAGCAGATCGTCTTGCATAAATCCTACCCTGGCGGCAAGTACTTCCCAGGGAGATAATTTCTGGGACACAGAGGTGGTGCTCATGAGCACCTTTGTTTCACAACAAACTTTGAGTACTTCTAGGGAGGTGGTCTGCAACCGGGGTTGCCGAAGAGTCAGCCCAACTGCAGGGCCTCACGGCTTCTGCAAGTTCCTTCCTCCCGGGCGGGCGGGTGTGGGGAACTTTTTGAATTGGTAGACTCGGAGCCCGAAGTTCTCGCAGAATGAAGTGAAGTGAACTGTCGCAGCTTATTTCAAAAGCTCCGAGAGTCTCTTCATCTTCACGGGCTCCGCCCTAGCGACACAAGCCTTGCAAAGTGCACATCTGTGTTGCATGCTCCGCATGAACACAGATCTCGCTCAACCAATCAGAAAGCACCTCTGTGTTCCGGCTCTGCCTGAACACAGATCTGACTCGACTGTCACGGCTCCCCCGTGACACCGTAGCCAATCAGAACACAGAGAAGTCGACCCCGCGGATTCCTCGGCTCTGCCTTGAGAAATCCTCGGGAAAAAATCCGCAAAAAATTCACATGTCCTCGTCGAGCCTCGGGCTCATTTTTTGCAAGCAGAAATTTTCTCCCCCGTACTTCCAAAATAATTGAGAAATAAATTTCTCAATTATTTACACAAGTACTTCCCAGGGAGATAATTTCTGGGACAGAGGTGGTGCTCATGAGCACCTTTGTTTCACAACAAACTTTGAGTACTTCTAGGGAGGTGGTCTGCAACCGGGGTTGCCGAAGAGTCAGCCCAACTGCAGGGCCTCACGGCTTCTGCAAGTTCCTTCCTCCCAACCGGCTGGCGCTTCAGCTACCCAAATGCCGAAGTGACTTGCTGCCAGACTTGTGCTTCCTCATGCACTTCCACTTGTTCTCTACTTGTCGCATTCTGGCAGCCAGCCTCTTTGGCAGCTCCAGCCTCCGTGACTCAATCAACTGCTCATACCTCTGGTATGCATTGGAGACCCAGTCTCCTTGCAACTCAATCAACAGGTGGTCTACCCCGAGGTTGAAGGCCACCGTGCCCCCCCCTCTCCGAAAACTTTGTCCCGAGTACTGACTCGGGTCAAGGCCGATCCTCCGGATCAGCTTCTTCATCTCCCCCACAAACACTCCGTGTGTCATGGGCATTGTCCTGCCCTTTGACTTCCACAAGGAAGCCGGGCTCTCCGGCTCTGCCGGAGTCAACTCAAAACACTTGGCTGGTGCCCGTCTCGGGCACAACATGCCACCTGTGGCCCTCCTGGCCACTCTGTGTGTTCTTTCTTCAACCTGAATGACTTTCGAGAACCCCAGTGTTACCCACACTGTCTCTTTAAGCATAACAAAGTCCTTTCTCCGAAGGACCCCCACAAACACTCCGTGTGCCATGGGTCACCATCTTGCCCTTTGACTTCCACAAGAAAGCCGGGCTCTCCGGCTCTGCCGGAGTCGGCGCAAAACACTTGGCCAGTGCCCGTCTCGGGCACAACATTCCACCCGTGGCCCTCAGGGCCACACTGCCCTTTCTCCGAAGGACCCCCACAAACACTCCGTGTGCCATGGGTCACCATCTTGCCCTTTGACTTCCACAAGAAAGCTAGGCTCTCCGGCTCTGCCGGAGTTAACTCAAAACACTTGTCCAGCGCCCGTCTCGGGCACAACATTCCACCTGTGGCCCTCATGGCCACTCTATGTGTTCTTTCCTCAAACTGGATTACCTTAGAGAACACCAGTGTTACCCACACTGTATCTTTCAACATAACAAAGTCCTTTCTCCGAAGGACCCGCCTAACATTAAAGGCATCCACTTTGCCTACACAGACATTGTCTTTTCGCAGTAGGCACAACAAAGCAGTCAACATAGCTGCCCACAAAGTCACCATGTTACAATCTTTAAAATCCATTACTTGATACATTTTGGCCAGCATAAACAGTGTAATTGGGAGTTTCTGCTTTACTTCAACTCCCAGCAACCTCTTCAGGCCTCTCATAGTCTGAGCTACAGAAAATCGGTGACTAGCAGGCACCCACTCAAAATTAGCTTCCAGATGCAGTCTCCTCACACCGGTTGTATAGCTCTTCAGGGTGGAGACTTTACAAGTCGGTGACTGAAATACATAAAACATTGCTAGGTCCTCAACTGACACCGGTACCACCGGTCCTTCTCCGAAGGCTAGCATAAATCTGACAAAGGCTCTCTGGCCGGTCGTGTGATTCTTCTTCGTGTTGTCCGCATCAGCAACACTCAGGATGAAGTTCCATCTGGCTTTCAGCCACTCCTTGGGCATTGCATACTCTGCATTGCCCCTTAACCCACCTCCATGGTTAGTTACAGACCAATTTTCTTCCATGCTTTCCCTTTTGGGGCTGTCACTGGGCAGGCAACTAGCACCACCGGCCACCGGGTGGGGCCACAGTCCTTCCTCAATCCTCTCACCCCGTTTGGGGAGGTGAACACTTCACTGTCCACTGGAATATATTCCAGTACTACAAACAACCCGGCCTCTATAGCCGGCACCACAATCTCTAGCCAAAATCTCTCTGTCGGCCAAAAAGGCAGCACAAACCCTGCAGAGGTTGTACCAGGCGCTGCCCTCTTCTCTCTGAGAAAGTGAGTCAGAATCTCCCACAGCGACGAAAAAGGTGGGTTACAGTATACTTTCAACCCCCTCCACTGATTCAACAAACACGAGTCCTCCTTGGACCACCACCGAAAACATCGGGAGTTCAACCCCCCCCACTTCGTCACAGCACGCATCCACTGCGAAGGGCCCGAGCACCCTAATCTTGTCCCACAACCAGTCTTCCACCATCCAATCATCCAGGTCCCTCGGGGACTCCCTTCTTGACCACAATTTCAACAGGTCATAGAATCTTTTCATCTGACTCCTACTAAGGGCGTCAACTAAATCATTTTCCTTTGTGGAAATCCTCTTCATTACCAATCTCACATCATGTCTTATGGTCAGCAACAAAATCTCCTTCAACAGAGGAATGAAAGTTGTTTTCCCCCACAGGTTCCTCGTCATAAGTCTGGCTGCTTCATTGTCACTCCATATGACAATCTTGCGCCCTCTCAACAGGTGCCCCCACTTCTTCAGGGCCCAGAAAATCACAAACAACTCCAAATAGTTGATGTGGCTCGATGCCACATCTCTGAACGGGCTGAATGGTTGTACTCTCCATTGCCTCACTTCTTCCCACTTCACTGCAAACCATCTTCCCCCGAAGAAACCACCCATTCCTCCGTCTACTGCCTCTTCCCCGGCAGCATCCACTGCAAAGAAATCTCTCCCCACCGGTCTCCGGTTCAGTACTACAGCCTGACCGTTATACTCTTCCAAAATCTTAGCCAGCCACATCAAGTCCCGACTGAGGACTTTTGGCACAGTGTCATAGAACCTTCTCATTCTACCGGCTCTGCCGATAAAATCATACCCGGACCTCAGGAACATCTTGGCCCCGTACAACACCGCCGAAGAAACCACCATTCCCCTGTCAAAAGCCTCTTCCCCTGCAACATCCTCTGCAAGGAAATCTCTGACCACAGGCCTCTTGTTCAAAACCACTGCTTGATCATTGCTCTTCTCGTGCTCCTGGCTCTCTCGAGGAAGTCATACCAAGTCCTTAGAAACAACTTTGCCTCAACGCCCAGGCACTCGACAAGCTCAATCAACATCTCGAACCCCTGCTGACACGCCTCTTCAAAGTCCGCCACCAGCAGAATTTCATCAAGGTATACAACCACCCCGGGAACCCTCTACTCTGGAGCATCCCGGAATTCAGCACAGTAACATCGGAGACCAACCCCCCCGGGCAGCCTTAGCCCAAAAAGGAAAACCTCGTGTCCATCCTCACAAAATCTTGAGATTCACTAGTCTGCAGCAAAGGTGACAACCCGGTAAGCACTCTTCCGGTCAATCCTAGCCATAAAACAATATGACTGTCCCAGTGCAAACTCCGCTCCCACAAAGGCAACCTTCTTACTTTCAAAACTCACAATTGTCATTCACAAAAGAAACTCCACAGGCTTAGTCAAATCGTGCACCATCCCGTTTTTCACTTTTCACTCGACAACTCTAAAACCAGTCCCAGAGCAGATATGCCGGGCACACTTCCTGCATCTATTTCCTGGCAGTTTCAACGTCCAGAATTCTGTGTTTCCCAGGAGTACGTCCTCCCGGAACCTCGCTTCCTGTAGGATCAATTCTCCAGAAACAATCTCTTCTTTCCTTCATCATCACAGGCTCCACTGCCCAACCACTCAAACGCACTCACAACTCATTGGACCCTGCAATTCGTTCTCACTGCTACCTCAATTTTCTTTCACCACGGCTCCACGCGCAAGTACCTGACCAAAAATTACAGCACAACACCACGCTGCTGCCGTCGCAACGGCCCCACCATCCAACACGTACCTCCAAGACGTCGCAACCGCCGATAACTCGCCTCCGCGTCGCCTCCACACGTACTGCACAGACCTGAATTTGAAAGCAAAGGTGCAGACTTGCGCAAACAAAAGCGCAAAACGCTAATCATAACCGCCGCGAAACAACGTGTTCGTTTCTTGCCCCATCCCCTCAGCAAGGACTCGCGCGCACTCGCTGCACCGCGGTTCTGACTCCCAGCTCAAATTTCCACACGTCCCACGCCGGTGCAACGAACGTGAAACTTACCCCAATAAACGCGCTCTAGCGTTTCGCCTTCTTCCTTGTTTTCCCTACATCATCCTTCCCGAAGAACCCCTCTAAGAAATCTGACTTTACCTTTTCCGCATATCTCCGTCGCCAGCGTGCGTGCTTCTCCATTCCCGCGCGAAAGCCTCCGAAGCCTGCGGCACTTTGCGCAAACTCGAAAAAAACAAAAGAAGTTGAACAAGTCATCTAACACCGCTTCGCCGCCTCCATGACAGCCGTACCAATAGGAAAATGGCCCTCAGTGAGCGACGCACACAGACTGCGCCCGGATCCGATATCAGTCAATATATTCCAAGCCATTGCGTACGTTCACCGCAACGCGTGCGTCCCCGAATCTAACAGATAGTCAACTCAAACACTCGCGCAAACAAAATCGCAAACCAAACGAAAAACCCTTCTCAAACCTGCGTGTTCGTAACTCGCGGCACGGCGATACGCCCGTCCCCGCTTCGACTCGCAGCGCATTCCTTTCAGACTCTTACGTCCGACCATCCGTCGACGGATTCTGCGAGAACTTCGAAAAAGTTTGAAATTTCAAACGGAACTTTTTGAATTGGTAGACTCGGAGCCCGAAGTTCTCGCAGAATGAAGTGAAGTGAACTGTCGCAGCTTATTTCAAAAGCTCCGAGAGTCTCTTCATCTTCACGGGCTCCGCCCTAGCGACACAAGCCTTGCAAAGTGCACATCTGTGTTGCATGCTCCGCATGAACACAGATCTCGCTCAACCAATCAGAAAGCACCTCTGTGTTCCGGCTCTGCCTGAACACAGATCTGACTCGACTGTCACGGCTCCCCCGTGACACCGTAGCCAATCAGAACACAGAGAAGTCGACCCCGCGGATTCCTCGGCTCTGCCTTGAGAAATCCTCGGGAAAAAATCCGCAAAAAATTCACATGTCCTCGTCGAGCCTCGGGCTCATTTTTTTGCAAGCAGAAATTTTCTCCCCCGTACTTCCAAAATAATTGAGAAATAAATTTCTCAATTATTTACACTGAGAGGGGATACCGCGACGTGCGCAGATTCTGGCATAAAAATAGATACTGGCCTAGCTGCAAGCATGTCCTCGAGGACAGTGTGATCGATCGGTCATTGTTGTCATAGTTGTGCCAAAGGGCCGCAGCCTCGGAGGCGCCGGTGGACGCTGTGCACGGATGGGATCGTGGTGTCGTGGAGATGCCTGGGCCTCCCCAACTTGGAGGGTGCGTGGGCGACCCCGACCCCGAGGCATGCGATGGCACAAACGGGCGCTTTGTGGGTGCTCAGCCTTTGCCATGGCCGCACTTTGAGGCTGCGGGATCATGCGGGGCGGGGCACCTCGAAGTCCCAGAAGGTGAGGAACTTTGCCAGGTCGAAATCCTCGAAAGATTGCGGCGTCTCTTGCGCCGCAAGCGCCCGCGCCCACATCAGAGCATGCATCTCGGTGTGCACCTGCCAAGACCGGGCCCTTCCACACGGTCTCAAGGCGAGAGGTTGGAGAGGCATGCGTGTGTGCACAGGCAACAGATATGCCTAACATGAACCTGGGTGCGCACCCTTCACGTCCTGTTGCGCGCGAGAGCAGCGCCAGCCGAACAGGTCGGCGCGCCCGTCTGCGCCGCTCAGGTCCGTGCGCCCGTCTGCGCCGCTCAGGTCCGTGCGCCCGACTGCGCCGCTCAGGTCCGTGCGCCCGTCTGCGCCGCTCAGGTCCGTGCGCCCGTCTGCGCCGCTCAGGTCGGCGCGCCCGTCTTCGCCGCTCAGGTCCGCGCGCCCGTCTGCGCCGCTCAGGTCCGTGCGCCCGTCTGCGCCGCTCAGGTCCGTGCGCCCGTCTGCGCCGCTCAGGTCCGTGCGCCCGTCTGCGCCGCACAGGTCCGTGCGCCCGTCTTCGCCGCTCAGGTCGGTGCGCCCGTCTGCGCCGCTCAGGTCCATGCGCCCGTCTGCGCCGCTCAGGTCGGCGCGCCCGTCTGCGCCGCACAGGTCCGTGCGCCCATCTGCGCCGCTCAGGTCGGTGCGCCCGTCTGCGCCGCTCCGGTCCGTGCGCCCGTCTGCGCCGCTCAGGTCCGTGCGCCCGTCTAAGCCGCTCAGGTCGGCGCGCCCGTCTGCGCCGCACAGGTCCGTGCGCCCGTCTGCGCCGCTCAGGTCCGTGCGCCCGTCTGCGCCGCTCAGGTCAGTGCGCCCGTCTGCGCCGCTCAGGTCGGTGCGCCCGTCTGTGCCGCTCAGGTCCGTGCGCCCGTCTGCGCCGCTCAGGTCCGTGCGCCCGTCTTCGCCGCACCGGTCCGTGCGCCCGTCTGCGCCGCTCAGGTC
>LGRX02000154.1:0-66891 GCA_001247695.2 Cymbomonas tetramitiformis
TTTTGTACCACGCATCGTGTCACCCAGGAGGGCTCTGCGGACTCGAAGCAGGTGGAACTGTTGAGAATGAGGGACCTCTCTTTTTTGTACCACGCATCGTGTCACTCAGGAGGGCTCTGCGGACTCGAAACAGGTGGAACTGTTGAGAATGAGGGACCTCTCTTTTTGTACCACGCATCGTGCCACGCTTGAGGCCTGTGGACTCAGCGGTGGAACGCCGTGTCGATTGTGGCCTCCTTTTTGTGTACCACTCATCGTGTCACGCCCGGAGGGTCCTTGTGCTCAAAGGTGTGGAACCGTTGGAGCCTTTTTTCTTGTACCACGCATCGTGTGTCACGCATGAGGGCTCTGTGGACTCAAAGCAGGTGGAACCGTTGAGAATGAGGCACCTCTCTTTTTTTGGAACGCCGTGTGGATTGTGGCCCCCCTCTTTTGTGTACCACTCATCGTGTCACGCATGAGGGTCCTGCAGGCTCAAAGCAGGTGGAACCGTTGAGAATGAGGCACCTCTCTTTTTTGTACCACGCATCGTGTCACGCTTGAGGCCTCTGTGGACTCAAAGCAGGTGGAACGCCGTGTCGATTGTGGCCTCGTCGCGTGGAACCATCGCGATTGAACTGCTGGGTAATAATTAGGCGAACTGGGCCGGATTCCCTTTAGGTAAAATCCTACCCCACTTAGAGTGGTGGTTTATTTTCTTTTTATCATACTGTTTTGTTTTAATGTATAGACTTATTTTAGAATTATTTTAAGAGAATTATTTTATTTAGCATAGGTATCAAAATATTACACCTCCTTTGTGGCGTTGCAAAAACGAACTCCCTTGGCCACACATTGGTGACTGCGCCATTGAAGGAACCATTGTGGTCACGCTTTCTACTCTTGTAGAAGAAGGCGCCTGCACCCTTGGTCTGTGGGTTTGTTTGGAGCGCCCTTGATCCGCGAGCAACAAGGTATTGGCCTTGTTGTAATGTATGGCATCTTGGGTTTGAGTAGGTCTGACACTCTTGTGTCTGTGACCACTTGTCTCCCGTCGCGCCACAAAGAGGTGTAATATTTCGTTGCAAAAATAATTTTCCACATATACACACATATTCCAGCCTATGCTATATTATCCCGTACCTGTAACGGTGTGTCAGCTCAACTCGGTTTGTCAGCTCCGCTTAGTTTAGCTTGTTAGCTTATATCTGCTCAGCGTGTCAGCATTGCTCCTGTCAGCGTGTCAACTAAGCTCAACTTAGCTCAACTTAGCTCAACTCGACTAAGCTCTGCTCAACTCGACTCAGCTTTGCCCAACTTTGCTGTTTGCTTTGCTTTGCTTCTCAGTTGAGCTCAGCATGTCAGCTTATGTGTGTTGAGCTTTACCACGATTCGTTCCTCAGGATGGCCACTCAAAACATGGACGTGCGCTACTCGGAGACCAACAAGCAAGCATCACCTTCCCAAAAAGAAAAAAATGCGGATAATAAGACAAAAAAAATCAGCACGAGCAATAGAAGAAAAGGGAAAGAAAACTCTAGAAGCCAGATGGCCAGTGGCCCAAGCTTGAAAGACTAGGCCGTCGAGTATGAAATAAATGAGAACTCGTGCACGAAGTCACAAGCTGTGGTAAGTACTTATTTACCCTTTGTTGTTTTTTGCGCATAAGTTCTTTTCAACTGTTACTCACTGTGGCACTATCGCATGTGCAGACAGAGGTGCCAAACACCTTCAGCAAGGAGTATTCAAGATTGTTTACCCAAGTTAAAAGATGGAATACGACACAATCGCGTGTGAAGCTTGCGCAACCAACCAAGTGGCTTGCAACTTTGACAAAAATACCCCAACACCAAAACGCTATAGGAGTGGGAAGTATAGATGAGAAAGAAGAAGAGTATAATAGCCAGTGATACCATCTTAGTGGAGACCGTATGAACATATGCAAATGAAGTAGCGTGTGTACTCAAAGGTGTATCTATTTATGTGGATTTGTTGATTTTTTTCTTTTTGAATTTGCCTCCTGCTTTCTAGCCTTGTGAAAGTCTACCTTTTTTTTAATGTGCGGTTCATGGTACTTGCCTTGAATGCTTGAACCGACCCTTGGACTTATCATGAGTGTCCCCCCATCGATTCAGGATCGTTCCAGTACTTGGAGCGTTCCAGGATCGTTCCTGTACTTGGAGGAGCGTTCCAAGATCGTTCCCGTACCTGGAGCGTTCCAGGATCGTTCCCGTACCTGGAGCGTTCCAGGATCGTTCCCGTACCCGGGGCGTTCCAGGATCGATCCCGTAAGAAACTTCCCTCCCGGGATCGATCCCGTTCCGGATCACGAAAAGAACGATCCCGGATCGCCTCGCCATTTTCCAGATGTATGCAAACTATTATTATGTCCTGAGCATTCAAGTTGGATGTGTTCGAAGGTGCATTTTGTATTCTGTTGGCAGTAGGGGCAGTTTTCAGTTTCGATTTTCCCCGGTTCAAATAAACGTGCCGGAGAGGCTTGGAGACCCAGGAGTTCTCTGCTTCTAGAAGCAGTGAAAGCTTTAGGTGTTATTTTGGAAATATCTTTAGTGGGGTTGGTGTTATTCTCGTTGAGCATCCTCAAGTACTTCCCTTGAGACTGTAGAGTTCTCCAATTATGATAGGGTGAGAGACGTTGAATTCTTCTAATGTGACTGCGGATGTCACCTAAAATAGGGACCTCAAAAAAGAATAACGAGAAGGGCAGTTCCTCAGCAGGGTCGTAGCGGGAGATGTCTGAGCAACCCCCTCTGAATGAGGCTCTTTTGGCAGTACGGTCCACTCTGTCATGGACTTTGTCATTATTGTGACCCCTGATCCATTTAAGGATGATTTTACTGTGGTCTCCTTCACTGTAGAAGCCAAGTTCTTCTAACAGTAGGCGAACAGCCTGCACATCTCTGCGATTAGCTTCACGTAATTTGTCCCGGGCACTCATGGATCTGCCATCCTTTGTTACAGAAGATATTGCGGCCATGGAGTCAATGGCATGTACCATTGGAGTCATGGATTTGAGGAGATTCTCTTTTTGTTCTGTGAGTAAGAATCGCAGTCCCGCAATTTCAGCAGATGTGCTACCAGGGTTTTGGATATCTTCCTTGATAAGAAGCCCCGGTGCGGCGAAAGTTCTTGAGGGGGGGATATTCATCTTCCGAACAAGTGGCATTCCGTTGTCAAAGTTTTTTATGGCATATGCTGCACCACTGCATGCTGATTTTTTACCGGCAAATAGGGAACCATCGCTTGCCATGTCATAATCCTCCATTATTTTTGTTTGCTCTTTTCGGCGAAGGGGGTAGATTCTTCTTCTGAGTCGCTAGGGCAGCTGTATTCACTTTCTTCTTCCGCAGTTTTGTTTTTCATTCTGGCAATAATGGTCTCATACTGTCGGTCTGAGATGTAATCATAGTGTGAGTTAATATCACTGACTTTAGCAAGAACAGAAGAGGGCGGGTCCATATGGTCATTATATTCGAAAATGGAACCTGCTGGAATTAGGATGCAACCGTCATTGGTGATGCTATATTCAAAGTCGTATTGAAAACTGCTGGTTCCTTCGATTCTGACAAAGACATTAGGGTTTTTGGCATTGTTACTGTATTCTGTATATTGTATTGACATGGCCTCTAAGTCAATATTGGTAATGTGAATAAGAGAGATGGAATCTCGGTCACCATTTCCTTTCCAATGAAACTCACCCGTGTCCGGGGGAACTATGTTGTCTCTATATTATTTCTTGACATATCTGGCCTGTGGGTCCAAATCTACGGGGTTTTGAAGCATTTCCTTTTCGATAGCGGTTAGCCATCCAGGGGGTCTATTGCCGTTCAGCCTGAAAAAGCCTTTGCTTTCTTGCCAGTTTTTTAACATTCCACCGCAGGGAGTCAGAAAGGAACCTGTGTGCTTAAGGTTATATTTTTGAATTGCGGAGGTAACATTCCTCGACATGTAGAGTTGTCTGGGAAGGGTGGTGACTAATGTGGTTTCACCCGCTTCATTTTCAGGGTAATTTTTAGAGTCGATAGCGTATCCAAGTTTTGCCATAATGTGACCTGTACGCCTGAACCAGTTAAAGCGTTTGTCTTTTGTGTGACTGTAGGTTGCATAGTGTGATAAGGGGAAGCCCGAGATGGCATTATTTCTCATTTCGTTGTTCATGTTTTGAATTATTATTTTAAGCCATAGATTGCTGTTTCTACGGTATAGTGAGATAAGGTGGGGGTCAGTGATACGATCCGTGTGGTTGTGTTGCCAATATTCGTGTTCATCTGCAGAACACAGGGTGTTCATGGTTTCAGTAATACACGACGCGGTTGCAATATCGAAGACACTATCAATACCGTATCCGCCCTGGCAGACTGCTGTCCAGATTATTTGGTGATTAGTGTCAACTGGGCAGCCCAGGTATTTGATTATAAACGAAGCTATCATTTTGTCTAGTTCAATTACAACATTCTTTGAGGAGTTGGCAATTGCTGAGGTAACTTTATGGGGGTACGCCATCCTCGGAACTACAACCGCATTTATAACATATCTTAGCTGGTGTAGAGTCATGTGTTGCAGTTGGATGGATGTGAGAGTAGATTTAAGTCTGTCGATAAGGATTTCCGCCTGTTTGTCCCATTCCACATTTAGTGCAAACCATACTCCGAGGTATCTGTTTACCTCTTTGCTGTTAGAGAAATCGAGAAAATCTGGTGACTCAGGGGGTATCCATTTCGCATCAACGGGAAGGACTTGAGTCATTGGTATTGGGCTCCAGGTGACCCCCAGAGACGAGTAAATTATCGGACAGGTCATATCGTGTTACCAGTTTGCCCTGGGGTTTGATGCGCTTTCTGTAAGAGTATTTGGATTTCTTAACATTGATGGGAATACCGATGAAGCTCATAAATTCATTAACTATACCTAGCATGTCTTGAACTTCGTCTTTAGTTTTCCCCACGAGCATGATGTCATCACAGAAGAACCGTGCAAAGATATTTAAAGAGGTGTCCTTTTCTAATAGGTTTTGGGAGGGAGGAATAACATTATTTCCTGGTTTGTCTGGTCTATGGCGTTCCGAGTTCAGTTCGTATCCATATGTGGTTCCTGTCGGGTTTGCACCGTTTGCTCTTTTTGCTAACCAAATTGCCAGAATATCCATAATGGCTACAAACCTTAGTGGGCTCAAAACTTCTCCCTGAGGAACTCCACATTCGAGGGACCATTCATCTGTGAGGCCTTCTTCAGTAAGTACAATTCTAGAGGCATCAATGGTGATGTCTGAGATGATGTTAATTATTTGTGATGGGAGTCCTAACTTTCTGAGTGCTAAATTGCTCATCCAGAATTCAGCTCTGTCAAATGCTTGTTTGAGGTCCAGGTAAACTACGTGGAGGTCTTTGTCGTATCTATCTATTGGCATCCGAAATTACTTCATTCAAAATTTGGAGTGAGTCATCTATGTTTTTATTCGGAAGAAAGGCATCTTGAATGGGAAAGAGAATGGGGTGGGTGTTGAGTATTGTTTTGAGACGGTTAGCAATTATTGTATTAAATAGTTTAAGACCCGTTTCCAACATTGTGAGGGGTCTGGAATTATCTATGGTACATGGTGCAGAGGGGTTTTTAGGGATTGGAAGGATGACTCCAGATTTTGCACTCTTAGGAAATCTCCCAGTTATAAGAATGTGGTTAAAAAGTGAGACAGTAACTTCTTGAAAATTCTCTGGGCCCTTGATCCACTGCGAGTATCTCATTCCTGAGGGTCCTGGTGCTGTAGAAATACCACAGTCCGAGTATGCTTGTTGAAGTTCTTTGTGCGTGATTTCTGTCAATAGTCTTGCGGCGGCCGTATCGGGGATTTTAGGGCTATCCTTGAGAATGTCAGTGAGCCACTGTGGGAGTTCATCTGGCTCACTCGGGTTAGTAGAAAATAATTTTTTATTTTTGTATTCATCTAGTGTTGTGTTTAGTCTTTCTGATTTTGTCTCAGGTATCTTTCCATCACTACCTGGGGTTGCGGCTGCACCTTTTTCAGTAGGTTTCATCTTTCCCATGACTGTGTCTAGAAACCTCGAAAGGTTAGTTGAGAAGAGATGCTGCAGGGCTTCCTTTTCTCGAAGTTTGCGTCGTTCAATGTCCGTGTCTCTGCTTTTTTGAAAAGCATCTCTGATTATTACATAATTTTCATGCAATCGTAATCTCCATGTGGCTGCTGCTTCATTGTGTTTGGGTTGGAGCGAGGCAAACGGTAGTGTGCGGGCAGCCTTTTTGGCTTGCTTTGGAATGTTACTAACATGAGTTCTTGTGTCCAAATATTTGATGGTGCGGCGTACTGTGTTTAGCCATTTGTATATGTAATTAGATACTGCTGATGGTTTTTCGGACCTCCCAGTTTTGTTCAGATTCTTGGTGCCAAAAGCGTCACTTGCCGCCTGATGTGCCAATTTGTGCAGGGTACAGTATCCCATGTCGCGTCAGGGTGCATTTCCTTGAGGCCAGTGCCGCCGTTTCTAGCTGCTTCTGAACCATTTTCCATTTCGAGTGTGCTATGTATTATTTCAGTGTAAGACACCCAGCCTGTAGCGTATTGGAATAAGTGGGCCGTGCAGTCTATTTCTTCCGAATGCATCTCAGATCCGTACAAATTCCAGAATTTAGCAGGCATATGGGGTTGTAGAAGGATATCCCAGCAGGTCATGTGATCGTCTGTGCTGGATTTCGTGATTTTCTTAACTTCCAGTGAGCTGAATGAAAGGCGTCGTTTGAGATAGGCATTTGCATCTGTCCTGTTTAGTAAGTGAGGCGAGCCTATATGCCAGATGCTATCTTTGTCGTTATGGCCTAAGTTGAGACCACCTTCTGGCATCCCCTTGCCTCTAGAGAGTAAGTGAGCTGCATGCCATGGGCTATTAAGGTGAATCCACCATTCTTTGGGTTTGTTGTGCCAATTTAGACATTGTTCTATATTGTCTGTCTCTTCATATTTTGCTATGAGCTTGTTCACTGTTATGGGGCTGCCGTCTGTATTATCCCGTCTGAGATCGAGATCAGTGGTGTCACCCTTGATGGTGCTGATAGCGGCTCTTGCTTTGTTTTTATTGATGCACGCATACACAAGTTCATTTGTGCTGTATCCGTTTGCTTCAAGGAGTCCAACAATATCTTTCTTGTTTATTTTCCTTTTTGTATCCGTATTTTTGTTTGTCATTCTGATTGGGCAACCTGGGTACTCATCATGTGTGGTTTCCTTGGCACCATTGAATCTAGGTGTTGGCAGAGTTGTATCTGTAGATATCTCAGATTTTGTGTCGTTTTGAGGGAGCTTAAATTTAGCCCATACTATCCCGTGGTCGGAGATGATATAATGGCTACTATCCAAATTCATGGTCCTCCCACAAGGACCAACGCGCGATGACTATTATGAGTGCCACATGGATCTTTGAGGCGTATACGTGCTTTTGGCATCATATTTATGAGTCAATTGAATAATTTCCCCTACAGGATCGTCCACGCGTGTGCTAGAGGGGCGTGCTTAAAGGGTGCGCTTTTGCTATGTTTTTTTATCGAAATCGTCGAAAAAAAGATGGTCCTTCCACAAGGACCATAGTCTTTAAGCGTCCTAGCGGTTGCATGGTGCGCGGTGTTGGCCGCTCATGGTCGCACATCTTGAGTTTATGACCAAATATGAAAACTTAGTTGGATAGTCCACACTCTAGTCGCCATCTGAGCTCTCGTTTACCGTGACGGGTGATCACTCCCGAGTGAAATAAGGATTTTGTGATTTTTGCACTTCTAATTTTCACTTCGCGTCAAGCTAACGAGTGCACATCGCTCACATACTTGCCCATATGGCTTATGTTAAGCTTTCAAAAAATCATTTTATGGATATACTTCAAAAGTTTAAGCACCATACGCTCCTACCACACTGTGAATGCACTCTAGCGGGCATCGTGGATAATGGGTCATGTTTGCACCGATTATCCCATTCCGGCTAAAAAACGACTAATGAAAAGGTGCACGGTTGTTAATAAGCATTAGAGATGGCCAATATATGCACTCCAACATGACGTATGACCCAAATATGATGGGGACATGTGTATAAGATCGATATGGTCGCATGGACGCAGGTGTAGCCTGCACATACTATTCCCAAAAAAATATTGAAGATATCGTATCTTTTTGTGCCTTTTTGAATTTTCAAAAAAATGCAATCTGAAAAAGTTGAGGGTGCTTGTCGCAAATGCGAACGCCATGGATATATTGGGTGGATCCAGGCCGGACCAAGCATCGAAGTAATTAATATATGTCCCATTGATACTAAAAATCATTGGGCGCGCCTTCTAGATCCGAACCAATGCCCAATTAAATTCTTGCAACATTGGTCCTTGTGGGAGGACCATAATCGATTATGGTCCTCCCACAAGGACCATGGGATAGTAGCCAATAAGGGATTTCCTCTGTCCATCCAGATTTAACTGTCATTTCTGCCATAGTTGTGTTGGCCATGATATGGGTAAGTTTTGCTTTTGAGTTTTTTGATATAACATGTGCGAAAATTTCTGTGTTTGGGTTACGGTCCATTATCAGTTCATCAAGAGAACATCTGCCATTGTTGAAATAAGTTAAAAGATGTTTATTTTTCTCAACATGCTCTTGATATGACATGTAATTTCCACCTGACACCCGCTGATTTGGGGTAATAGTACAGTTTTTGTCACCTATCTCTATGTAGGCCTTTTTTGGATTATTTCCTGCCTTTCCTGCCCAGTCAGTGAGTGTGTCATATAATTCCATTTGTTCATCTACTAGTGTGGCATCATTCATATAACCGCTGGCTATGTCGAGCTCGAACCCGTTATTTCCTGAAAATTTGGTCATTACTGCTCTCTTTGCATCTCCTTCAATTGTGGTAACCGAGGTGGATAGTGGTAAACTTTTCGGATTCCATAAGATCATGGAACCAATGGAAGCTCTTTCATTTACATGGGATGTGCGAAATTGGATTCCTTTTTGTGTCATCAGGGTTTTAATTAATGCAAGGTTTTCAGTATTTACCTTGGTTTCTGATATACATATTATATCGGCCCGTCTGTCAATTAAAAGATTGCAGATTGTTTCTAATTTGACCAAACTGTCTTTATCTTCTTTGTGGTGTCGGAGGCCTCTCATATTCATACCCATTATAATCAGATTGTCGGAGTGTTGTGCTAGTTGTAGTTTTGTAAGTCGTTCTATTTCTTCTGACTGTTTCATGGCGCTTTTGTGTTTTGCTTTTTGTAGTATGCATCTGCCATCTGCGTCATAAATGTTCTCACAATCAAAGATTTTGTTTGTGCATTTGGTTTTAAGGATTATTCTCTTTTGTTTATGAGAGTGTTTCCTGCGGTATCCATATGTGTGAGTTTCGCAAGAAAGCTTTCCTTTGCCTGAGATGAGGTGATTATAAGCAGTGTAGGTGGATTTACAGTCTTTGTTTTCAGGATTTGGCTTTGTTGGATGTGCATCAATTTTCGGGAGCTGAATTCTTAGTGATTGTCGTATAGTCGAAATGGCTTTGTTATTTTCGTGTTTAGTGTTCCTAGCTTCGCTGCCCGTTTTTGGTAGGATTCTAATATTTAGGTTTTCAAGTTCGTATAGTAGATCTCTGTTTGATTGTGCTGCCGAGAAGAATTTAGTGGTGTGCAGGATGTGAAAGGCTTTGTGGGCTAGTGTAAAATTGAAAACCCCCATGTTGTTCGGATGTACTCCCAGTTTCAAGGTTATGCGGTGCACACTTAGGTCTTGAGGGAGGAGTGGGAAAATATCTTTCTGGTGTTTATTGGTGGAGATGTAACAAACGCCGGCTTCTCATGGTACCGCGCCGGGTTTGTCCAGCTGGTGACACGCGTGACAGAGGTGACAGTATGACAGGCTCCGCTAATATGACTGCCCGAGAGGTGCAGATCTGCCAGAGAAGATATGGTCATTATCGGGTGACCAAGAAATGATAAGATGAAGATGGCAGTGACTACTCTGCCACTGACGTGTCAGTCAAAATGTGGTGAACGGTAACATTGTTAGCGCTGGCATGGAATAATGACTTTCCATTGGCCAGATGAAGATTTAGGGGCTAGAACCCGTTACAGTTTTGGGAAATGTGACAGAGCATTGAGATATAAGTAAGCTCTGACTGTAGGTCAGGCTAGTGGACTCATTATTATTTTGCCTCACGAGAGTGCTAGGTGGCTGTTCGCGTGCCAGTGCTAGAGTGCTAAGATAGTTCTGCTCACAGCTTTTGTACAATAATTCGTACTTTGTGGTTATTATACCGACCTTTTATGAATATATTTTACTGCTGTTTTTATCCTTTTTCAAAATAACAATGTCCTGCGCGGAGCGGCTTTTTATTTCAGTGTTAATTCGGAAGTAAAGATCCTTTGGCGAGAAGTCAGCAGCAGTTTGTGAGAGCGGATTCGGAAGTCAGGCGACTCCAGGGGTACCCACGGTGCACTGGCGGACCCTTTTTCTTCTCTAAACTTGGTGGTACTTGCACGGAAAAAGGTCACCAGCGACGGCGGCAGCGGATCAGCACTGAATTCACTGGTTGATGAGCGGCTTTCTCATATCCTGTGATATGCTCAGCCTTACCACCTTGTTCTACAGTGAATCCAGGGGCACCCACGGTGCACTGGCCTAACTGCGAACAGGTGTTCTTCAGTTAGAAGCTAATCAGCACGGCATGAGCTTGGGCGGCGGCAGCGACAGAGTGAATCAGCAGTGAATGACCACCTTGATGAGCTATTTTCCAGTGGTCTCTCCAGCTGACCACCTTGTCTGAAGTGAATCCAGGGGCACCCCTGGTGTACTGGCCTAACTGAAAGGCAAGTGTGCGACCTGGGAGCTAATTAGCGGCGGCATCTGCCTGGGCTTACCAACTAGGAGCGGATCAGCAGTGAGTTGCTACCTTATGAGTGGACTTTCACCTTACGGTTTCTCTGGCAGTTCTACCTTGTCTGACGGTTAATCCAGGGACACCCCTGGTGTACTGGCCTAAACCTGAAGCAGGAGCGAGCTTGCCAGAGGGATAGCAGCGACATCAGCCATGAAGGTGACAAGTGAGTGGTTTTTATACACACTATTTACTGGTTTATTGTCAGAGGTGACTGGTGGATTCAGACCTAATTGAGTACTGGCCCAGCCTGGCGTGCTGTTGACCACTTGGGGATTCTCTGGTTCTTTATCATAATGTGTGTGAGAATTCTTTTATCTCTTCTACAGTACTTGTCAGCCGGTGAGGCCCTCATATCACCAGTGACCTTCTGAATGAGCAGTGGTGCTGCGAATCCAGGGGTGCTCAGCACACTGGCTTAGCTCCCAACTCTGTGTGGCAACTTTCTCTCTTGCTTACTGGACTGGGGGTGGACTTCCATGCCAACTCCCGTGCCCTTAACTCCTATGCTGTTATGGCATTTGGAGTTTCTACGGCATGGTCGGCTAGACCGTTGCTTCTTGGTGCATATGAAAGCCATACGTGTTCGTGCTTGTAACCAAGTTCTTCTTGGCATCGTTAGGCACATTTTGAGCTATCGAATGCCTTGATAGGGGGTGTCTAAGGGGTCCGAATGGGCGTTTGTGGGGGGTAAATCGGTCGATTTGACACGCGGAAACGCCGGAGATTCCAGCATAGGAGTTAATGAGCAGTGGTTCTGTGAATCCAGGGGTGCTCAGCACACTGGCTTAGCTCACACCACTGCATATTTGTGCTATTTCTGGTGCCTTGGTGGAAGAAGTGTTGTCTTTATAGTCTCTGTGCTCTTGATGGACGTTGGCTTAGCTAATCCAGGGGTGCTCAGCACACTGGCCCAGCTCTAAGCCCTTCTTGCACGAATATTCTGCATCTGCTGTTGATCCAAAGCGTTGAGACATATTGCTGGACCTTTGGGCTTGCGCTGACTGCACGCGTTTCGTCCTCCTGCTTGTTCAGAACGGTGTGAATCCAGGGGCACTCAGTGCACTGGCCTAAACCAGCCTGAATTAAGCCTCCATCCTACATCTGCTGTTGATTCAGAGCTTTGAGACATATTGCTGGACCTTTGGGCTTGCGCTGGCTGCACGCGTTTCGTCCTCCTGCTTGTTCAGAACGGTGTGAATCCAGGGGCACTCAGTGCACTGGCCTAAACCAGTCTGAATTAAGCCTGCATCCTGTTGGTGAATAAGCTCTGCGCCAAAGGAGGACACGCTTCCTTAGTCCCACTTGCTGAGCATTAACGTAGTACTTGACCACGGAGGGTGAGGCGGAGCCGAGCGCTGCCACTGCCCAGTCCAGAGAGCGTGAGGCACGGCGACTGGCACGGGAGAGAAGCAGTCAGGAGTTTGACATTGACTATATGAGCACAGAGGGGTCGGGTCCAGAATCCAGCCCCTCCACACCAACATCAGTAGCAGCAGCAAGAGCAGTAGCAGCAGCAAGAGCAGCAGCAGCAGCAGCAGCCAATCAGTTCCTCTTTGCGTTTGACGACGTAGACGAGATGGATCATTATGACAGGGACAGTCACACGCTTGACAAGGCTGATGACAAGCTCTGCTACACAGACTGGTGGCAAGTGAGGACAGGGCGCTTTTCATCAGGCGCTTCGTTGAAATGGTGGGAAAAGTACAGCGGGGTCACGAGGCTAAGATACGCAGGCATATGAGGTCAGCGGCTTTTCACTCGCTCAGCCCACTGGCAAAGAAGGCTTTCATTGATTCCAAACCAGACTACAGATCGTTGTGGGACCTCTTGCCTTCGCTCCTAGCAGGAGATGATCATTCCACCTCAGTCGCCTATGACTGGTGGTGCGCTTCATACATGAAGAATGGCCTTATGGCCTCTCATGCGTGTCATGTCCTGAAGGACCTCACCACGAGGGACTCTTACCAGGGCTCAGTGCGCTGCGCACAACCTCCTTTCCATGAGCTGGTGCCAGGGGCAACATGGGCAGTCTGCAAGAAGTTCCAGGATGGTGATGCTGATGGTGAGCTGTCTGACGAGTGGGAGGACGAAGGGACTTCCACCAAGGGTCTCACAGGGCCGGATGGCACGGAGGACTCTCACTATTTTTGGGCCTTGAGGGCGTTCATTGCAGAGCTCGAGGCCAAGTTCTTGATGAAGGGCACCAAAGAGAAGGAGGACCTGTTGGTCGCCAAGTCGCAGACCGCCGAGCAGGATGGCCTCGCTTACGTGAAGAGCTGTCGACGCAGGGAATCAGCGCTCAACGCTGGCAAGTCAGTGGGGGACTCCATCGTCAGACAGGACGTTGAGGAGTGCATCAAGGGTCTGCGCATCAAGGAATACCGAGATCGTGTATCGGAGCAGCTGCGAGTCAGCCATCCTGCACCCAACAGGGTCACCTGGGAGGACTTGGAGGTCATCGTGGAGGTGCAGGATAAGTTGAAGAACGATGCTGAAGCATGGGCCCTGACACTGCAGCAGGAACTCGTCCGCAGACTGACCTGCGTGTATTCCTGCTACGAAGCCAGGATGCTGGGGCTTGACCTCTCTGAGCTGGTGTCCTCCATGAGGCGCTCTAGTTCTTCCCGCACAAGACTGGGGACAAACGCAGGGACCCCAAAAAGAAGGAGCCAGCGCAGTCTGGTGGTGATGGTGCTAGGAGGCCTACGAGGGAGGTGAACAATGCGGAGAGGCAGAAGCCCACTTACGGCAAGGTGCCACCACCTGACGCTTCGAAGGAGTTCCAATGCGAGTGGTGCTTCACGCGCTTGTCCCATTCTCCAGAACGCTGCTATACTGGATATCGGGATGCCAAGGTACCCCACAACTTCCACAAGGATCGCCAGAACTCGAAGTGGCCAAATGAGGTCAAGAATGTTCAGATGCGCGCCTACAACATCGCTCACCGCTTCGAGAACCACATGATGGGGATCACCACGAAGGAGTGGCTCAAGCTGCCGGAGTCCAAGCAGAAGCCGCAGCAGCCGCAGCAGGTGGCAGCCAGCGCTGAGGTAAAGGAGAAGCTCGCCGCAGAATTGACAGGTTTACAGCCAGGAGCGCCGGCCAAGGGTGGCAAGGGCGTTGAGGCGCAGGCCCAGTCAGAGGATGGCGATGACGTGCCCGAGTACGACTCCAACTTCAACCAGCAGGCGGAGTACGAGGAGGACAATCATGACTGCCTCATGGGGGAGGAACTGGGGGACAGTGACGGTGCTGGTGCCAGCCATGCACCAGAGTTCCAGGCCAGGGCCGCAGTTGCCCTGGGAAGTACTCAGAAGATGCAGGGCTTCAAGGTCAAGACGCCTGAAGAGTTCGACAAAGCTGCTCAGGTGCCCAGGGCCATCCCACCAAACATCCTCAGCAGGAAGTTCCACCTGTTGGCGTCCAACCTCCGCAGCTCCATGCGAACTTGCTCACAGATTGCAGCAATCTTGATATCCCAGCACGCCATTGACCTCCCGAAGGACATCGAGAACCTCCTGGCTCTGGAGGAGCTCATGGGCAATGAGCCGAAGAACGCAGCTGAGCAGCCCACCGAGGTCAATGAACACGAGCTTGAGGACGTGCACGCTACGGTGGCACAAGGGGTTGAAGTGGAAGCAGAGAGCGCAGAACGCCAGAGGGACGAGGAGTTGCCGCTGGACGAGATGCCCGACGGCGTGGTCGACAGTGTCACCGCCCGATGTGCAGCCGCTGCTTGTGTAAGCGATCTGGGGGTGGTCGACTTCAGTGACCATGGACATGTCCGGGCCGGCACCATCAAGACCCGTGCCTACGACTCGTTGAGAGAAAAGATGAGGCAGCACCTGACCGACGAGCAAGCGCTGCTGATGACACAGGTTCAGCCCATCTGCAAATTGCAGAATGCCACTCTATATGAGGGCCTGGCGCTGGTTTCATCTGGTGGCGAGCTCATGCTTTATCGGGCGATCCTCATGGACACCGGCGCCAACTGTAACATCATTTCCATCGCGGTCGTAAGGCGACTGGGCCTTACGGTGTATGAGGCCAGCACCGGTGCCAAGGTCACCAGGTGTGACAACAGCCCCACGAAGTTCACACATTACTGCAATGTGGACGTCATACTGGCTGCAGGCACACCGCACATGACGCTTCACCGGCTGTACGCCTTCGTGACCTTCGAGCCCGAGAACTCTTGGGACCTGCTGATAGGTACTGGACCGCTGAAGAACTCCTTGATGATTGACATCAAGCTTGGGAGTGGTGTGGCCGTGTCACATGCGCCGACGATTCTCGGCATGGATACTCAGGTGGTGCTTCCGTTGGTAGACATGACACCACCCAGGCGTCCCGACCTGCCCAGGCGGGTGGACCCGACGGTGTGTTTGATGTCGGAGATCTTTGTTGGACAAGGAGTGGAGTGCGAATGGTTAAAGCACCCACCTCCGAGCGTGAGGGGGGAGAGGTTCGCTGCTTCTGGCCAGCGCTCCGAGCACATTGACGACGACGTGGTATCGCCATTGCCATCACCAGCGCCTTCGGTGAGAGAGCCTGGTGAACTAAAACGACCTTGCGTCAGCACGCACGCGGAGCTGCTGGCGCAGAATCGCCATTGGACAGTCCCAATGAACGATCGCCGAAAGAGTGCCCTGGCGCCACTGGCACCTGCCGTGCAGACAGCATCAGAGCGCGTGCTCGCACAGTTTTATGGTGAGCCGAGCCCTTGGAAGGGTGGACACGCAAGATGGTTCGCTGAGGACCAGGTCACCGAGATTCGTCCGCCTCTCGACTACAACTGGGCGGATCAGAGACTGTGTCGGGACCGGAACCACATCGTGCGTCTCTGCCGCATCCTCCAGCGCCCAGCCCGGGACATGCCGACTCAACCTTCCCGAGATCATGTCTGCGTGGAGTTCACCCGGTGTCGCGAGCAGCAGTGGGTGACAATAGACCAGCTGATGTTCCCTAACTGGCTGTACGTGGATCAGAAGCTGCAGCATGACGAGGAGAAGGACCGCTGGATACTCGACGGCAGCTACATGACGCACATACCGTCCTCTGCCAGCAAACACAACGTCGTCATGCCTAGAGAGAGAGGCATTTCGAGGCTCAACTTCACCCCGATCCAGAAACTGCAGGACAAGGTCCAGGCGTTGCTCAAGTACCCCAGTGGTGAGGTCACTGGGACCCTCATGTGGGATCTGAAGGAGCACGCCTTCTGTGTCCAACCGAGCACAGCCACGCAGTACCTCGACTTGATGGGCTGTACGTTGGAACACGCGTTCGTGTGCAATGGCGAGGAGTTGCTGCAAGAGCTCCAGCTCCCTCACTGGTACGAAAGCACTGGCGTCTGGCAATACCAGTTGCTCAGGTATCTCTGCCCAGTGGACGTGGAGTCCCTCTCGAATGGCATATTCCAGCAGTATGTTCGACACGGCCAAGAGGGACCACCCCTGGAGCTCGTCTCTCTGGATTCCAACGCCAAGTACTACCCGGTGGAAGATGGTCTTGGTGGGCACGGCAGAGTGTTCTCCGAGAATGCAGCCGCCCAGGAGTACATACAATTGGGAGAGATGAGAAGGATGCTCAAGTCGGTCAGCACCGAGCAGCAGGGATACGATGCGATTGAAGCAGGTGCAAAACGCAGGCCACCGCCACCCAGCAATATGGTTAACACCAGGCTCACAAAACGAGCCCTGACGCAGCCACCTGCGCCTACCGCTGGGGCAGGACCGTCTCAGGCCGCCGCTGGGCCGTCTCGTGCCAGGTCCGCCAGCAGGTCCGTGCTGGCACGACCGAGGTCGCCGCCGCGCAGATGCCACTCACCGACGCCATCGCCACCATCCCACGACAGTGGGCCAGCGGGCAATTCTCGTGCGTTGTCACCTCCACTCGTTTGCGCCACAGCAGCTGGACCCTCGAGTCCTACTGGCTCTCCCCGTGGGAGGTCGCCGCCTGCATCGCCTGCTCTGACCAACGTTGGCTCGTGGGCGAACTCAGTCTATGTCCCGCGTGGTGCCCGATCACGTTCCCCGCGAGGCGTGTCTTCTACACCTCCGAGTCCACCACGGGCGCAGCATCTGTCTCCGTCCCCCGCGAGGGCACCTCCATCTCCATCGGGGTCAGATTGGGATACCGTGCGGAGAGCCACGCGCGTATCCGACAGCTCAGTGCACAAGTTTCTGTCCGTGGAGGAGGTGAGGGCCTTGAGGAATCTCCGCAACCTCACCGTCTTCATGGTGAAGTTTGGCGTGACGTTCACAGATCGCTGTCAAGGCCGCCATATCGTGTATGAGCTTGGCGTGTGCAACAGTGAACGAGGTCTCCGACTTCGGAAGCATCCAGGCATCTCCAGCAAGGTCGCCAGGAAGCACGACAAGACTATTCATTGCGGACACCAGGGCTGGCGCCTCCCTCTTGGGGGACAGACGACGTCTTCCAACCTGCTGGAGGCGATCGTGTCGGCCTATGCCGATCTGTCAAACTTTGATTCGGGGCAGAGGCGCGAGGGAGGCCATGCGAGGAACGTCGAGGAGTCACTATGCTCCTACGCGGGGCTGGAGTCAGCATACGTGCTGCGCTGCATGGAGCACCCGAATGCCAAGCCGGTGCATTACATTTTCATGGAGCAGGAGCGGTGTTTGTCTTGGCGCGCTCAGTTCACGAACGATTACCTCATGCGAGACGACCGGAAGTTCACGCAGTTGCAGTGGGGGACCAAGGGCACGGCCGCGCCGTGGGTGCTGCCGGCGCTGGAATTCCCGAGGCACGTCGTCTCCCAACAGCTGCGCCGCCCGCCCTTCAGGCTCGAGTGGCCGAGAGGCCTGAGCACATGGACGAGATATGGGCGAGGAATGTGTACGAGGTCCGCGACCCCCCTGCGTGTCAGCAGCGCCACCCTTCTGGCGGTGCGGCTGAACGCCGACAGGGCGCGAGCAGCGCTGCACGCGCATCTGCTCCTTCCACTGGGCGCCACGGGGCTTCATCCCATGTCGTTTCCGCGTCGAGAGCGTCCCGAATTCCGGCCGGCCTCACCTTGCAGTGCCCGCCTTCTCCGGCGCATTCAGTGTGCTCAGATGAGACACAGGCGTTTGCGCACCACACACAACAACGACGAGAGACGCAGCGGCAGCAACCGCATTTTCATCAGGGCTCCCCGGGCGCAGCGGGCGGGCAGCCCTGACGCACAACCGACGCTGTGGCCGTGGGCTGCCGGCACAGGCAGTCCGCGTGAGGCCAGGTGTGCTGCGGGCGTTTATCTCGCTTACAGGCAGTGCAGTGGTTTGGTGGTGGCTGGGGCGAGGTCCCATTCCTATGGTCGCCGTTTGGGCGATATTTGAGACAATGGCGTGGTACCTGTCATGGTGCCCTTTTCAGATCTGGTGGGGGCGCTGCGTGGCTTCGCTTTCGCACCGGCTGCCGGTGTGGTGGTCGATTGCTCGACGTTACCCTCGTCGTGCAGGTTATGACATTTGGGTCCTATGGGTCCTCGCGTATGTCTGGTACGTTGGGCTCCTTATCGTGCGCACCACAGGCATCTATGCTGGCGTACACCGTGTTCGTACCGAAGGTTGGGTGGTGGTACCCCTCCGGGGGGTGGTCATTTCCTTGGCATGCTGGTCACAGTGTGCCGCAGCCCTCCTCCTCGTGGTCCTCGCCTGGCTTTGGGTCTGCGCCGGTATTTACACTGAGGATAGGGCACGCCAGGCTTCTTATGTCGTGGACATCCCTCTGGACGCGCGTGACGTTCGAGGTGGCCGGGGGTGGACTGTTCCGTCCTTGCGCTGGTCCCAAGTTTTCTTACTGGGCCGCGTGCGCCTGCCCGCTTTGCCGGCCAGGTTGAACAAGCCTCGCTTTGCGGCGCGCTGGGCACAGCTTCGGCGTAATCTCCAACTTCATCGTTTCGCGCAGGTCGCTTACCTCGTGATTGTCCTTGCGCTGGTGGTCTCCACTGCTGCTGGTGGGAGTTCTCGCTTGGCGCTCGGGGGGTGGAGATTAGTGGCGTGCTTCTTCGCCTCGAACTCGCCGGTAGCCGCAGTGCGGTTCAACAGAATTTTGCGATTTTTTCTGCTTTTGTGCGGAATCCTGTGGGTTGCTGGCGAGTTGACGGAGAACATGCCTGCGCATGGCGTCATGTCACCCACGCGGAGTGCCTGGAGTGCGTCACCCTGCACTTCTTGGGAGGCTCAGCAATCGTCGAGGCAATGGGAGCCGGGTTGGCAGGCCAATGTCGCGGAGCAGGATGAGGTCTTGCCGTATACCGTGCTGGACGAGCTTCAACCTCTGGGTGACACGACTGTGACCAAGGACGAGGCAGCGTGGCTCGACACTGAGCTCAATGCCACGTTTGGAGGGCATCCTGACTTCAAGGAGGAGCACTGGGAAGAAATGCGAGCTGTCCTTCGCAGATGTAAGGGCACTTTCGCCAACAGCCCTCACGACCTGACAGGCTACAAGGGCAAGGCGGAGCACAACACGTTCTCTATCCCTTTTGTGGACGAGTCCAAGGCTGCTTACCAGAGACCCAGGAAGTACAGCCCGGGCGAACAAGAGATCATTGACATCCACTGCAAGGAATTGCTGGAGTATGGCTTCATTGAGCCTGCAGCCAAGCATTGCAGACATGCGAGCAACGTCGTCGTGGCTGGCAAGAAGGATCATGAGACTGGCCTGTGGACCCAGACGCGCTTCTGCGTGGACCTTAGGGGCGTCAATCGACACTCCCTCAAGGACAACACTCTGCCACATCGACCAGAGGAGCTCTACCAGAAGGTGGCGAAGGCCAAGTTTAAGACCACGCTGGATGCCACCAAAGCCTTCCATCAGATTCCCATGGCTACGGAAGAGGACAGGAGCAAGACGGCATTCTGGTGGAAGAACCAGTTGTACCAGTACACTTCGATGCCCTTTGGGGCTGCTGGAGCAACATCTGCGTTTGTGAGAATCATGGACTACGAGTTACGTCACCTGCAGCATTGCACTGTGGCCTACGTCGATGACGTAGTGGTCTACACTGACTCCACGCCTGAGCAACATCTGAAGGACGTCCAGGACGTGTTGCGCACATTGGCGGGGGACGCTGGCATAAGACTGCACGCAGGCAAGAGCACCTTTGGTGCAGCCACGGTGGACTTTCTGGGTTACCGCATTGGGCATAACTCCATTGGCGCGCAGGAAGCTAAGGATGTCGGGTAATTTTTTTGGTAATTTACCGGTACGGTAATTACCGGTAAATTACCTGGTATTACCGAGTCCCATTTACAAATTACCGGTAATACGGCAGTAAATACAGGTAATACCGGTAATACGGATTCTTAAGTATGGGAGGTAACTCAATAACGGGCAATTTCTGCAAAATGTATCGCTTGATCATGGGCTCACATCGCTTCGTATGTGCTATTGCACGGACCAAAACAATTCTAATGATCATCATTTATCCATAGAAATTTTGAAAAACAATTTTAGGGCCCCGAGGCGAAAGTTAGGTCATTTCGTGCAGGCGGTAATACTTTGGTAATACCGCCGAAAGTATTACCGGTAAATTACCCGGTATTACCAGCCCCCATTTTCAAATTACCGGTAATTCGACATCCTTACAGGAAGCGAAGTGCAAGGCCATCCAGGAGCTTCCGAGGCCGCAGGACAAGACTGGGCTTCGTTCCATCTTGGGCATGATGAATTACTATAAGGGCTTAGTGGGTGAGCCAGGAGGGCCGAACTACTCTGAGATGGCTCGCCCTCTCAACGACCTGCTCAAGAAAGAGATTACCGATATCAAGGGAGCGTGGGGGAAGGATCAAGACCAAGCGCTCCAGGAGCTGAAGGACGCGCTCTGCTCTGGGAGATGTCTGAGGCCTATCGATTACGACAGACCCCTCATATTGTACACCGATTGGAGCACCTATGGCATTGGCGCAGTGCTGGGCCAGAAGGATGACGATGGGAAGGAGTACATTTGCATGGCAATCAGTCGATCCCTGAGCAAGACAGAGAGGCAGTACGCCAGCTTCAAGGGTGAGATGCTTGCAGTGGTGTGGGCAGTGTGCACGTTGAGACAGTACCTGCATGGCGTGCACTTCACGCTGGTGACTGACCACTCACCGCTCACTACCTTGATGGAGAAGGCTGATCTTCAGGGACAGCACCTGCGCTGGGCAATCAGCTTGCAGGAGTTCGACTTCACGGTGCAGTATCGCCCAGGAGCTAAGAACAGCAACGCTGACGTGCCGTCTCGCTACCCGTTACCGTCTACGACGGACGAGACTGGGGCAAGGCATGAGAGAGAAAAGGTGACTGCGCTTCACGCAGGCGTGGGGAAAGTTCGCACGAAGGATTTCTGCGACTACCTGTGCTTCATGTTGGCTGGGGATGTTTCCCCAGGGGAAGAGGCCACGCCAGAGGTGCAGGTTGCCAACTACTGCAAGAGGGCTGCCGTGGAGCAGCTGGGCACGGGACCAGTGCATCGTTTATTCGATTTGCATCACCAGGAGGAATTGGAGTGCAATCATGGGGACATGTTCGACACTGATCTACCCGAGTTGGTGACCGACTCTGGAAGGCTAGCAAGGGCGGCTTGGAAAGCGCTGAGCCTGGTGCGACCTACACGAGGCACGCATGGCGAAGGAAGCCCCGCTGTATACAGCAATGAGTACTTCGAAGGCGAACGCATCTTGAAGCCTGAGAAGGTGGACACCAGGGTGTTGAGCAAGCGGTTCTTCTCGCAAGCTCGAGAGGAAGGCGTGGTGTGCTATGAGCCGTGTGGAGGCCTCTGTGCTGGTCTGGAGATGTTGCTCCGCAGTGGCATGAAGGTGGATCGATACCTGTATCAAGACATATCACCGAGCAGTCAGACAGTGACCAGAGCCAGGTGTACGGCGTTGCTGCGACGATATCCTGACCTTATCTCGCCCAGTGCAATAGAATTTGGGGCCTTACCCCAAGATCTGCGCGACACGACGAGCGCCGATTTCATACGGGCAGGAGCTCTTCAAGGACGTCAGTGGGTCATGCTGTGTGGGTTTCCATGCCAGCATCTCTCCCCTGCTGGAACGCTTACAGGCCTGGATGGCAGGCACAGCAAATTATTTTATGAAGTGGTTCGGCTTCTGTCCACGCTGCAGCAGCTACAGCAGCAGAGGCCCCCAGGATACATCCTGGAGAACGTGTCCCCATTGTCGCACAGACCAGGGACCAAGATCAGGGACGAGGTGTTCCCGTACATTGCCAGCGCCATTGGCCGACCAGTGTCCTTTGACGCAGCACAAGCAGGCGCTTACGCACATCGATTGCGAGCGTATTGGAGCAACCTGTTCCAGATCCACCAGTTTCGCTCCGTGATGAGCAAGGTGGCGAGACCAGAAGGACGAGTCGTATCGTCAATCCTATGCAAGGGCTGGCAGCCCAGACCAGTGATAAGAACAGACCGCGCGCCTCACTACGTGGTGAACGTGGTGGGAGAACCGCTGAGGGCTCTTCCCACCATCATGGCGACGCAAGGGTCGAGAGCATTCAGAAGAGCAAGGATGGGCACCGTGGTGCGCAACCATGACGATGAGGACACCGAGGAAGAATCCCGATAAGTGAACCTCGACGAGAAGGCGCGAGCCATGGGCTACAGCGCAAGTGAGCTACGCATGGCTGATGGCCTGAACGACGTAGAATTGGCGAGCATTCTGGGCCTGGCCATGGATCGCAGGGCTATGGAACTGCTGATGGCGGTCGCAGAAGCAAGCAGGAAGGGGCTTCCTCACAGCGAGGAGTCCCCGGAGGCGGAGAGTTCCCCAGGACAGCCTATCGCTGTAGACAACAACTGGGCAGACCACGCGAGGTCGGACCTTCAGCAGAGGCAAGCTTTGCTGGCAGAATGGGTTGAGAATTCGAACGCATATACTCAGCAGGTGGCGAAGACCATGAGTCACCGTGACTCGGGAAGAGAAGCTGCAGATAATGTGCTCACAAGGGCAGAAAGGTGCAGAAGGAATTGGGGCTCAGCGACAGAAGGCTGGAACCAAGAAGAAGAAGAAGAAGAAGAAGAAGAAGAAGAAGAAGAAGGAGTGGCAGATCTACGTCATCGAGCAGTATCGCCAGAGGCACGAGAGCCACTTCGTGAAGGAGGGCGCAACTCCAGCAGCGCGCGTTGACGTGCCTGCTTGGAGTCCGCCTGTCAAAGATGCGGAGATGAGACTCCCCAGGTTGGCGTGTACCACCGGATTCGCGGACTTGATGGCCAGTGTGGCTGAACAGCAGGTCGACCGTGACAAGCATCGAGATGTGCATGACGATGCATGGTGCCTCAGATGGTTGAAGTCCAATGGCAGCGTGAGGTTGCCAGAGGATGAAGTTCGTCGTGTGAGGAGACGCGCAGCACGACATCGATGGGATGAGGCGACGGACGAGATCTACATGATCACGCTGTCTGGCAAGGAAGTGAGAATACCCAAGCTTGCCTGCTGACCGTCTTGCACTGGTCAAGGAATACCATTCCAGAACTGGCCATTGGGGCATAAGACGCACGCAGCATCTTCTGTGGCAGCGCCATTGGTGGGCCGACCTGAAGAAGGACGTTGAGGCTGTGGTCACTCAGTGTGAGACCTGTCAGCGCGTGAAAACTCGCTATGCAAGAGAGGAGGCGTGTTTGTCCCCCTCGAGATCGTGTCATTCATGGCTACTACCCGGTGTTTCAACACTGTTACAAGTATCGAAGCAAAACGGATGTAACCGGCATTAAACTTGGTCATATAGGTCAAAGCACATCTTTAAAAATTCATTTATGACCCTTTTGAATTTCTGAAAACATGCATACATGCAATCATCAAGTTTAAGGTGGTCTACTTTGAGCGCGCTTTCGGGGGGTCGAAATGCCAGAAAATAAATTATTTTGCTCAATACTGTTACAAGTATTGAACACTAGAACCCTTGAGAGACCCTCATGCGAGGCCTTGGAGGTCAAACCAACCATCATGTTTCGATATTGGATAGTATTGAAGATATCTAGCAAGTCACTTGCGTTATTGATATGAATTAGGGCCCGCTCGGTGATGGAACATGACCCACACCCGCCAAAAATACGAAATTCGCCTTTTTTAAGGACGAAAATTATTGAATTGCCTCCGCGCAAACGTGTGCCATAAGCACTTAAGTCATGGTATGATGGCCACGAAGCCTTCTAAAATTCGATATATGTGTATACTTGGTCACTTTAATTGCTCATGGCATATCCATAGGCATAGGATGCAGTAATTGTGTCATTCATATTGTCAGGGGTGGTGGCATGTAAGCGCCCAAATATGCCATTTCCACCCGCACCCAAACCCAAACCCAAACCAGCCATAACTTCCTCGATACTTGGAACCATGTGACCTATAAAGTGTTATATTACATCCATATGCCTCACAGGACACTCTGATATGAATATACGGCGTATTAATGGAGGCAAACACCCAAAAGTCCAGCCAGGATCAATTACAGCTCATTTGCTAGACCCACTCACACGCTAAATTCTCCCAAAATTATTTCCCGCTGCATGATGCTACAAAATTAGTTTCTCGTAGTCGGATATACTATTTTGAATCATATTTAAGCGATGCACGGCGCTTGGGCACCCGTTGGATTGATTACGCGCATGCTACTTGTGTATGCGTACTGGTATTCAGTCTACCAGGCCCTAGCATCTCGTCCCCGACACTCGATCGTGCACCTCCAATATCAACCATGCCCAACTCGATACGTCTCGTAGTCCGGATTATCATATCAAATCATGCCCTTGCGATATATGGCGCTAGGGCGCCCGTTGGGGTGATTCCTAGCATGCTACTTGCGTACGCGTACACCTGTGCCGACTGTGAGGTCTTAGCGCATGTTCGACACTCAACCATGCATCCCCGACAACGTATAGGCCCCGTTCAATGCTGGTTATAGTCAAAAATGTCATTTTGAATCATATTTGGGCGATGCACGGTGCTTGGGCACCCATTGGAACGATTACGAGCATGCTACTTGTGTATGCGTATTGGTACTCAGTCTACCAGGCCCTAGCATCTCGTCCCCGAGACTCAATCGTGCACCTCCAATATCAACCATGCCCAACTCGATACGTCTCGTAGTCCGGATTATCATATCAAATCATGCCCTTGCGATATATGGCGCTAGGGCGCCCGTTGGGGTGATTCCTAGCATGCTACTTGCGTACGCGTACACCTGTGCCGACTGTGAGGTCTTAGCGCATGCTCGACACTCATCCATGCATCCCCGACAACGTATAGGCCCCGTTCAATGCTGGTTATAGTCAAAAATGTCATTTTGAATCATATTTGGGCGATGCACGGTGCTTGGGCACCCATTGGAACGATTACGAGCATGCTACTTGTGTATGCGTATCGGTACTCAGTCTACCAGGCCCTAGCATCTCGTCCCCGACACTCAATCGTGCACCTCCAATATCAACCATGCCCAACTCGATACGTCTCGTAGTCCGGATTATCATATCAAATCATGCCCTTGCGATATATGGCGTTAGGGCGCCCGTTGGGGTGATTCCTAGCATGCTACTTGCGTACGCGTACACCTGTGCCGACTGTGAGGTCTTAGCGCATGTTCGACACTCAACCATGCATCCCCGACAACGTATAGGCCCCGTTCAATGCTGGTTATAGTCAAAAATGTCATTTTGAATCATATTTGGGCGATGCACGGTGCGTGGGCACCCATTGGAACGATTACGAGCATGCTATCTACTTGTATCACGTTGGATCGCTTGGAATATATCAGGTTATGCACATGGCATATATGGATGCATTCGTCGCATCTTTATGGAACCAATTACCAGATGCCAACGGGCCGTATGACCTAAACATGATTGGGTATCGTGTATACCTTCAATTTGCATGCTTACGCGCGTGATTCGGCGGTGTGGTGGGTTTCTAAAAAATTATTGAAAATATCATGCCAATTGACAGACCTTTGTGAATTGGGCAATCAAGAAAATCACTACCCCTATGGCATTATGCATTTATTCAGAAGCCTACAAGTGAAATATCGACCAATGGCGCATATGGTAACTAAATTTAGGTCATAATTGTGCCCGGATATGCGGGGTAGCACCAGTGGACCACCGGGGATGCCTGAAAAAAATATTGAAATTCAATACTTGTAACAGTATTGAATACGATTTCAATACTGTTACAAGTATCGGCGGGCAGTAGCCATTCATGTATCGTTGGTCGCTGGACTTGGCATGGCCTTCGAGGAGACAGACCAAGGCTGGCAACAACAGGGTGCTCATCATGACCGAGCACTACACCAGATTCATAGTCTGTGTGCCCATTCCCGACAAGGAGGCAAGGACCATCGCAGCGGCATTTCGCAGTCATGTCCTGGCTGTGTTCGGTGCGCCAGCAGAGTGCTTGGTGGATGGAGGCAAAGAGTTCGAGGGCGAGTTCAAGCAGCTATGCAGAGACTGTCTGATAGACAGACGAGTCACCTCGCCAGACTCGCCAGAAGGCAACGGGCTCACCGAGAGGGTGGTGCGCACAATGAAGTTTTGCTTCAAGAAGATCGCCTTGGAGAAGGGCCTCGACTATGGGTGGGACGAACAGCTCTGGCCACTCGTGCTGAGCTACAATGCAGCACGCCAAGAGTCCACAGGAGTGGCGCCGTTCACTTTGCTATTTGCCCAAGAAGCAGTGGTGCCGCCAGATCTGAAGCAAGCGCCCAGCATGGACTTCAGTCCAGAGGTCAAAATAAAGATGACAAGGACGCTCGAGTCAAGGACCTCCTCCTGAGAGCAGAGGTAGTGAAGCGACTAATGGTGCACGCTGGCTGCAGCCTGGAGGTTGCACAGCATCGTGATACTCTACATTATGAAGGAAGAAGGGGTGGGGGCATTGAGCCTAAGCCACACCAGTTTAAGGTGGGTGACTTTGTCTACATCAGACAGAAGCCTCGCAGCGGCATGGAAGTCGCGACCAAGTCTGCCATTCTGAAGCTGGTCAAGATACAGCGAGATGGTGTTGTGGTGCTTGAGGACGCCACCAAGTTAAGAGAAAAGAGCACCGTGCAGAGCATCGCGCCATGTCACCTACAGGTGAAGGACCAGTATGACTGCAGTGCAGCCGTTCCCAGCAGACACCTTGCATGTGAAGTGTGCAGGAAGACTGATGGAGAAGCAGAGATGTTGTTGTGCGACGCATGCAACAGGGGGTACCATTTGTGGTGTCTTACCCCAGCACTGGATGAAGTACCAGAAGGCGAGTGGCTATGTCCTAGGTGCTCAGGCACGGGGATGCAAGCTGCTAACGCTGAGGTGCAGACCCAGGAAGCCAAGAGCTCTTGTGTCCTGGAGGACAGATTGGGGATGAAGGAGCAGCAATTGAATGAGAAGCTGTCCTCAGACATGCGCCTGCTGCCAGCAGACGTGGGTCCCCGTCGTGTGGTGAAGGGAGACAAATTTCAGCCATGGCATGCTATCTCATCAAGGGAGATGCTATTGGAGGAGAAGGACATGTTCCTCTACATGCCAGATCAGATTGATTGGGGCAGACAGGACAAGCTCTCTGAGGCCGTGCAGATCTTCATGCCAGGGCACTGGAACGAGGGGCATCGCACGGTGCTGAGCAAGAAGTACCGGGAACAGAAGGCAATGGCAAGGCAGCTGAGGGATGCACCTCGTGTGCCTGCTTTGTCTGAAGAAGAAGTTGAAAAACGAGGAGAATTGAGGCATATGACCAAGGCTCAGGTGCGAGAAGCTAGTGCGCTGCAGTGGGGGCTTGAGCTGGTCATCACAGTGCCCTCCGAGGTGAGGCGCTTGGCGACAGAAGTGGACTGGAAGTCCATCGATGGCGTGTGGGACCCATGGGCAGGCGCTGGGGTCATCAGTGAGGTGATGGTGGAGCAGTGGCCGCAGTTGAGATTTATGAATAATGACTGGAATTCTCAGCTGGGTTGGTCTGAGGCGCATGACGCACTCCAGCCAGGTAACTATCGCGTATGGAAGGAGAAGTATGGTGTTTGTGATGCCGTGGTGACTTCGCCCTGGTTTGCAGCGCTGGATATCGCGTTTCCATTGGCAGTTATGGCCAGTCGTGTGGTGGCATGTGCCCATGTTCCTTCTTACTATTTGACAGACATAGTCAAATAGTAAGCAGAGCTGCGTACTTCAGACGATTGAGTCAGTCTGGACGCTTGCATGTGATTGGGCATCTGGAACATGGACCTATTGGCAGCAGATGTATGTGGGTTTTGGTGTTCAAGAATCCTCTGGTCAGAGCCAGGATGTTACAGGGTGGAGAAGGTGAAGGCATTGGTATGTTCACTTTCAGTTTGGGCAAGTTCATGGCAGATGGTGATACGACCCAGTATGCTGAACAAGCCCATATTTGAGTCTGTGCTACTGCACGCAGCAGCTACAGATGGGGGATGTTGGAAATCTGGGCTTGCATGAAAGAGCTTAGTGTTCGATCTCAGAATATCAGAATTTAAAAAAATTTGTAGCTCTACGATCTTGTACTATGTTGAGATTGCTCGGACAGTTACCGACACCAGTGAATGTTAATGACGAACTTATGATTATCCGCGAGTGTTAAGATTGCTCGGACCCGACAGTATTCGTACCATCATGTGCACGCGTTTGCGACAGCTGTAACAAACGCCGGCTTCTCATGGTACCGCGCCGGGTTTGTCCAGCTGGTGACACGCGTGACAGAGGTGACAGTATGACAGGCTTCGCTAATATGACTGCCCGAGAGGTGCAGACCTGCCAGAGAAGATATGGTCATTATCGGGTGACCAAGAAATGATAAGATGAAGATGACAGTGACTACTCTGCCACTGACGTGTCAGTCAAAATGTGGTGAACGGTAACATTGTTAGCGCTGGCATGGAATAATGACTTTCCATTGGCCAGATGAAGATTTAGGGGCTAGAACCCGTTACAGTTTTGGGAAATGTGACAGAGCATTGAGATATAAGTAAGCTCTGACTGTAGGTCAGGCTAGTGGACTCATTATTATTTTGCCTCACGAGAGTGCTAGGTGGCTGTTCGCGTGCCAGTGCTAGAGTGCTAAGATAGTTCTGCCCACAGCTTTTGTACAATAATTCGTACTTTGTGGTTATTATATATACCGACCTTTTATGAATATATTTTACTGCTGTTTTTATCCTTTTTCATGTTGGAAATCTGGGCTTGCATGAAAGAGCTTAGTGTTCGATCTCAGACTATCAGAATTCAAAAAAAAAATTGTAGCTCTACGATCTTGTACTATGTTGAGATTGCTCGGACAGTTACCGACACCAGTGAATGTTAATGACGAACTTATTATGATTATCCGCGAGTGTTAAGATTGCTCGGACCCGACAGTATTCGTACCATCATGTGCACGCGTTTGCGACAGAGATATCAAAATCACAGTAAATAATCTTCCTTTCTGGAATGATGTGGACTGCAGTTGACCATATTTCATTGGTCACAAGAAGATGAATTTGAATGTTGGTGTTATCCGTGTTCGAGGTGTGATGATATTTCCTATGTGATTCGATGGCTTCTGAAACAATTGTTTCATTAGTGGTGTGTGTCTTCCATTCCAGTCTAAAAGTTTCTATCAGAGTTTCTATCTGCTTTTTAGGTGTGGCATCTCTACGTGTGAGGATATGGTGGGAAGGTGAAGTCATATTTGGGCCGCTGATTGCAGTGTCATTTCCAACGGGCTCCAAGTTGAGCTCCAGTGTGTTGCGGATATTCTTGGCCAGCAGCCCTATTTCTTTCCTCATTTCTAATCGGTATTTATGTATTTCATTTTGCATTGTTTTGTCGCCATACTCCCCTCTACATAGGTCATATGTTAGGTACTCGAAAAATGAGGTCTGATGTGAACCTCTGTTCCATTGGGCCCATCTGAAGGCGGTTTTTGCTATCCATGTGCCACAGGTGTATGTATCTGTTTGAAATGTATCCTTGCTAATGGTAATTGTGGATTCCTTTTGTTCTGTGGTGGCTTTGAGATTTTTCAGCCAGGTTCTGAGTGCTACCACAATCATATCGATGGTTTCTCTTTCGGCTTTATCTCCAAAAGGGTCATATATGTAAGCTTCTATTTTCCCAGATGGTGATAAGCGGATCATTATGAGACGCCAATGTATGTTGTCACACACGCCTATTTGTGTGTGACCATATTTCTTGAGTCTGCTGTTGTGAGTTGTGTGAGTTTTTGGTCCTCCACTGTCATCTTTAGCATCAAGTCTGTGAGGTCCATGGGGGCAATGGTACTCGGGTCCCGTATTTTCATTGCATCACCAACATGAGTTGCATTTAACCACCCCTGTTCTGAGAGAAGTGATTCCGTGGCCATTTTATTTTCATCTACTGCATTATCTTCGGTGCTTGCTCCACCGCTTAACATCTGATCAGGTTCAGGCACATTATGTTGTTTGGTATCGTTATCCTTCTTGCGGAGGGTTTTATGTTTCGTTATTCTTAGAGGTGATTTCATTTTAGATTTCTTTGTATTTTGGGTCCGTGACCTCTCCCAAAGCCATGCCATTTTGGGGTTTTGAATCATGCATTTCAAGGCGCTCTTGCTTATCCTTTTGCAGGCCTTAGGTCTCTTGTGGGCTAGGTGTATTATGACTCTAGGCCCCGGAAAATATTGTTTAGGGTTCAACTTCATTTTGCCGAGTCCCGCCTTTAAATGAAAAAAAACATGATAGTGGGCCCGTAAGTGGTTGTTTGCAGTTCTGCTCGTGTTTTAATATTTTCCTCACATCTCAAGAGGTGTCGCATTATGTAATATGTCATAATTATGCTGCCGCTTATGTCTTTATCAATTATTATCTCCATTTAAAATATATGTCGGTCCGTGCTGGGTTTAATATGTACAGACAGTTCTCAGGGTGTCGTGTAGTTTTACTGACAAAACACATGGATTTATTTTCGGTACATGTCAGTTTGAAGACAGTCCGCATTAAGTTATTAGTAAACTGTTTTAAGTTACCTGAGTGCCGTGGTAAGTGCAATAGGATAACTATAACATGCATTGGGTTATTTGAGAGGTGTGCTATCTTATTGGTAAGCCATGTGTGTTTGAGGGTGACAACCATTAAGTTAGTTAGTTTCCGTGTGCATATATCTGGGTTTCTGGTAATAATGGGAATATTTTGTTGTACATAGTTATGGGTTTTAAGTTTCATGCGGTTGCAAAACGGGTATGTACTGAGTGTAAAGAACGTATATGTGAGGTATGTTTTTTTTTTGAAAAGTATGCTTAGCTTGCAGTGACAGGTTATGGCATATCACTGGCAGGTTAGGGCACACAATAAAGATGTTACTTTTGAATTCTCTCAGCTGAGATCTAGCGGACTGGTGGGTCCCGTGGAAAAGTGCTGAAACAATACAAGATGGGTTAATTGCAGCACACGGTTGTGCCAGGGAGTCACAGCTATGGTGTTTATAGTCAGTACAGTCGGTTGAGAAGTGTTCAGCACTATATGAGAGTGCAATCAGGTCAGCTGAACAGCTGTAAGCGGCAGAGCTGTGGCAGTATATTCTTATACCTAAGTGTGCTCTGCTTAAAATCAGCAGGTGGAAATTGCCGTGTCTTGACCGGTGTTTCCGCTGTGAGTGATGCTGTTTTAATTTCAGGTACCAAGTACTTGTAAAAAGGTTATCAGCAAGCCCGCTCCATAGAGAGTTAAGATTGTACAGCAGGCTTGTAAACTGGAAGTGATGATGAGGCTGTAAGGTACACACCTGCTTAAATCTGAGCCATATCTTCGTCCTGCTCCGGCGGAAGCTGGTCAAACTGGTTGGCCAATTCAATTGGCTCAGCAGTGGCAGCTTCTGTGATCTCCCTCCTCCTCGATTGCCCCTCGTGTTGCTTTCGTACTGGACTGTTCGATGACGGTTCAGCCGACCGCTTCTTCTTACCTGGGTAAGATTGTTAACATAAAGCGTGGCCGAACTTAAGAGTTGAATTGAGAGGAGAGAGATGCCTCGGATTTTAGCAGGTAAGCAGAGAGATTGGACGTGTATTACAGTATTGCAGGTAAAGGGGTAAGCTAGAGGAGTCTTACCAGTAATTAAACGGCAGGCAGAGCAGTTGCAGCCACGGGGATGACCCCCGTGGCGGTAGCCACTGTGGGGTTTTTTCAGCGGTGCCGAATTCCCGCTTTCAGAAGCGGATGCGGCAGGTCTTGCTACCCCGCTCACTTTTGCCGCGGATGTTTTGTGGGTGTCCGCTGCAGCAGAGTATGTCGCGCGGTCCTTTTTACCCAGCGCCTGCTTTCGGAATTTAGCCGGACAATTCCGAGAGCAATGGTTGAATGCCGTACGGCCAGTGCAGTCTTTGCAGATGTATGCTGCGCACCTGTATGCATATGTGTATTTCCGTAAATCTTTAAGTGAAATGAACTTTGGTATCTGTGTAATTTTGCACACACAATTAACAGAGAAGAACAAGCGCAATGAGAGGGTTGTTTCTGACCTGGTTATCCATATTATGTCGATCTTCTTGAAGGGGTACTCCAGAGGCATAGTGTACAGCGCGTGTGTGGAATCCTTAGTGTCGATCGTGCCTGGTTCCGGGTGTCTGCCTAATGGTTTCTTGAGTGTGGTGAAAAACCGGTGCGTGAGCTTTTCTCCTTCAGTGTATGTCTGGTGAAAAGGAATGTCGTTAATGTACTTTCCAAAGACTGTTGTTTTCAAGTGCTCTGTGATGTTACTGAGTGTCGGCTGACAGTTCGCTTTGTTTGCCTTGAATGTGACGTTGAAACTAGTGAACCTGTGTGATTTCGGTGTAATGATGTACCCTGTGTCGTCGATGTCTAGTACTGCGAGCTTGACAAGCGACGCTGCTTCTGCTTGGGATGCCACCTTGACGTGGATGAATGGCGCGAGCTGGTTTTTGTACTTCTTCCCGGTTACACTGAGAACTGCAATGTCCAGATGTTGTCTTGAGAGGCGAGTCCTGATCTGTTTGCGCGCCTGCTCAATTTCTCTTGCTGTGAATTCCCCTGTTTTCCTGGTGGTCATACGGTGAATTTTAACAGACGCAAGGAAGTTTTCGTTCGCCAATTCCTCAGCTTCCTCGTCACTCTCGTTTTCAAACTCAGTTCTGGTGGTCTCCTCATATTTTTTCGCTTCAGAGATCGTTCCAGAGTCAAAGTCACCAGATTCCTCGTGGTTCTGAAGTCCTTCTGCGATGAATTTTTGTTTCCCTTTAAGTCCTTCTGCGGTGAAATTCTGTTCCCCTGTTTCAGCTTCAGTTTCGTGTTCGATCTCACGTTCACTTCCTGAGTCGTCATACTCTCCTTCAGTTTCACGCTTACCCTGCAGTGCTTCCTCCTCCTCAACTATTGTACTGAGGTTTAATGCGTTTAGTCCTAGCGATGCCGCTGAGTTTTGTGGTCTGGAATGTTCCTAGCTGCGAGTGTGTCTGCAGCTGTTTCAAGAGTGTGTGTGTAGAGGTCGTATCCCAGAAGCGCTTCTCCTAGTTTCAGAAGGCAGGTGTCGTGAACGTGACCCTTCGATGCCTCAAGAATGCGAATTGTAAACTGATTTTCTCTCGACAGGTCGAGCTTCGTGCTTTCCTCTGTCACGATGTAGCTGAAAATTTCCGGGAAGTTCTGCAATGGAAAAAGCGTTTTAATGACAAGGTTTTTTCCCCTTAAGTCAGTCAAGACGAAATTGGTGATGATGTACAACATATTAGAGAAGGGACTCGCTTTAATTACTGCGCGCAGGAACGTTCCTTGATGGCGTGGTGCCAGAGTGCCAAAGAAGAGCGTGGGGTCCAATGCTTTACCCCCAAGCAGCTGCCACTTGTTCACGAAGATGTCCCTAAGGAGATTCCCCAGGGCCTCGTTCTCAACACCAGTGTTCTCCCACGCATAGAATGCTGCTTGAACAGTGTTGCGTTTCTTCCGGATTTCGAGGAATGTTGCGTAGTTGTCCCACTCCTCTGGGGTGTAGTCGTCGGCGTTTTCTCCTTGTGTGTCGCCCATAATGTTTCTCTGCAACAACAAGATTCCACAAAGTGTACAAAGCGTAAGAAGCAGTAGAAGTTTTTTCGTGCTGTAATTTTGCTGTCGCTTGGATCTGTTATTTGAGCGCGTCTCGTGTGAGAACAGATTTTGAGTACCTCGAGAGTCAGAGCTGAGCTCTTTCCCCTCTTCACTCTGCTTATTTTTACGTGCCTTCCCCGCAGAGATTAACTCGTTGGGCGCAGACACGGATTAGCGAAAGAAAATCATAGTAACAGTTTGCGGAAAGGGCATAAGTAGGACAGGGTCTAAGCATATTTAACAGAACAGGAAGGCGCAAATCACACTGCAAAAAGCAGCGCGCTTTTACCTTCGCTTTTATCTTCCTCCAGCTTCGAAAAACCTTCAGAAAATATTATATCATATTATTATTTTTCAGAAAACATTTTCAGGTTCGCCTCATAGGGCGAACAGATTTTTGAAGACCATGTTGAGGTCAAAGCACATCTCAGCACACCACCACCAAGGTGGTGTACTGCCAGAACCATAACCAGAACTAGTCGATAGCAGACTCGTCCTCGTCAATGTCAGACGGAGGAGGGCTGTACTCCGGAGACGGCGGAGCTCCAGCGAGAGGTTCACCATGCAGAAGCGGGTCACCAGGCAGCATTGGGTCAGGATACTGGAAGACACCACCCGGGACCCCCTGCCTCCACCACACCCGCAGGTGGCGGTCAGGCGGCACAGCAGAAGGACCGCACCCGCCGAGGGATGCAAGCACCGCGTCCAGAGTGTCGGGGTTCAGCTCCTCGATGCCCGGGTAGACACACAGGCCTCCCCTGCACAGCACAGGCTGCGGCGCAGCCTGACCCGATACCTGCACAAGCTCGCCGTCATTGGCCGCCGTGAAGGCGGCGGCATCCACTCCCATGACAGAGATTAAGAGAAGGAAGGAGAGGACGAAGGGCATCCCCCACGTACCCGCGTGAGCGGGGAAGCCCCATGGTGGCTTGCCGCAACCATAGGTGCGGGAACAGGGAAGATATCTTACCCCGATTGGCCGGCCCCGGGCCGAACTGAGTCGCCAAAATGAGGCCCGGGCCGAAGAGGGACCGAAAGAGAAATTGCTTTGGGGCCGCACCAATTTGGCGCAAATTTCTAAAAATTTGATGAAAATTTTGCGATTTTTGCATTTTCCCATACTTAAGATTAAAATTTTCGCGCCTGCGGCGGGCATTTTGTAGTTCGGACCGGGCGGGCCGAAGACGGACCGAAAGAATTTTTGATTTGGGGCCGTACCAGCTCAACGGAAAAGATATCTTCCCTGTGCGGGAAGCACCTCCACCAGACCAGTCTGCGTAAGCACCACCATACTGAGGTGTGTGGGCTGCGGACTCCGACGCATGATTTGCCGAAATGGCCGGAGTCCGCGGCTACACGATGAAGCTACCGTCGGCGAGGTCCTCATAGTCGTCCGTGTCGTAGCCAGTGAGATCAACCTGTGCGATGGCGGCGTGATTGACGGTCTGAACGAACCCATCGAACTCACCGTCCGTCGCCGCTGTGGCGGTCACCCGTGCCGATTGAAGTGGCACGGGTTCCACAAGCAACCGTCTCGCGCTGCGAGACAGGCATAGCAGGGGCCGGCACGGCGGATGCCGATGCCGCCGCACCACCTGCCGGAACCTGCTCCTCCGGCGTGATGCCCGCTGCGGCGGGGCCGCACACCAGAGCCGAAGTCTGCTGCTCGATGCCGTCGGGAGGCGGGAAAGATGCGTGTGTGAAGTGCACCTGGTGATTGGCCACGGAGTGAACCTCCGCGTCAAGATCGTCGAGCCGTCGGAGAATGTCGTCCCCCACGGGCTCGTCGGGAGGCGACTGCTGCTCCACCGCAAAGCCGTAGGTGGACACGTCGATCCCGCCCACCGCGCCCGCACAAAGCACCGCGGGCGGCCCGCAGGGCATATATCTTAACGTGACGGGGCGGCCCGGGGCCGTAGCGTGTCACGCCGGGCCGAAAGCGGGCCGGGATTGGATCAATCAAGCTGCGGGCCGTAGACGAACGGTGAGCATCTCAAAAATTTACGTGAAATTTTCGATTTTCATGATATTCCCATGATTAAAATTCGAAAAATTCGCCTGCGGCGGGCAATTATCGAGACTGACCGGGCTGGCCGAAACCGGGCCTGGAAAATTTGCAACTGCGGGCCGCAAAATATTTTGGAAGATATATGCTCTGGCGGCCCGTACGCGGCGGCCGCACGAGCGAAGGCCTCCGCACCATCATCCGCTGCCTGCTGGAACAACGCACACATGGCAAGCGCATGCACCCTTAGTTCCCGCGTCCTCCTCGTCGATAGGAACACAGAATGCCGCGGCGGAGGCGGGCGGGTGTTGGCGCCCGCCCAACGGGCAGTCGCGGTAGAAGTGGTAACTCTCACCTTTGCCCGCCTTCTTGCACCTGCCGCAGAACGGCTTCGCCCGCTGGTCGTCGCGGTCGAACCCCACGGGTGGCGCCTTGTGCTGACCCACACCGGGAAGCCCCTCGGCTGCTGCGTACGCTGCTGCTCCTGCTTCTGCTGCTGCCGCTGCTGCACACGTTGCTGCCGCACCACCGGAGCGCCCTCCCCGTGCTGCCGCTGTACCAATTCCTTCAGCTCCGTGATCTTCGCGAGGAGGGCGTCGCACTCGCTGCTGGAGAGGTGCGCGGAGATGCCGCCCGCGCCAGAAGCCGCCTTCCCCGCGTCCGTCTGAGCCCAAGCCTGGTAGATCTCGACCACCATGGAGCGGAGCGAGGCCAACGGGACATGCGCCAAGTCAGCAGCCATGGGGTAGCGCACCTCAACCGCAACGTAGAACGCCGGGTCCAGCCTGGTGTACATGCTCAGCTTACGCGTGGCCTCCGTAGGCGTCCAGTCGGAGGCCTTGTTATCCCGCACCAAACGTTTTTCCCTAACCAAGTTCGGCTGCGGGTCAACGTTTGCGGGATAACGCAAGGCCGCATGCTCCTCCTGCTGCGACTCCCGTAGTGCCACCGGTACGCACTACGCAGCCCTTGATGATGTCGATCAAAGCTCGCCGGCCATCTCGGCCAGACGAAGCATCCGTACCGGTGAGCCAGACATACGCGCGTTGTTGTGCTTCTCCACCACGAGAGCCAGCACGTCGTAGAGTAGCCCATTCACTCGGCTCACAACCATTGCAAGGGGGTCGTCGAGGTCAAAGGACTTGAGCTCCAATCCAGCCGACTCAAACTCCGTACGCAGCTGCACCACCAGGTCGGACAGAAGGCCAGCGTCGTCCGTACCGCGAAAATGGTGTTTCTTGTCACCAAGAACGTCCTCGCGGATGCTCTTGGCCCAGACACGATGCAGGCGTGTCTTGTAGATGTCGTCAGTCAGCTTGCCTTGCTCCTGCAAGTAACGCCTGATAGCCACGTCGGCGTCCTCGTTCGACGCAGGGTTGGGGGTCGGAACAGTCGGTGTCCGCACCGTCGGGCTGTTCCGAACCCCGTCGATAAGCCTCAGCGAGGCGTCAATGTCGCTGTCCCTCGTGCTGAGGGACTTCTTCGCTCTGGTGGTAACACCCATCTCCCGAAAAGCCTGAGCGGGAAGGTGGTGTGCACGAGCGCGTTCGGGTGTGGTTGCGGAAAAACTTGGGATGAACCGCTGCGGAGCGAGCGAAGAGAACATGTAAGCGAGGGGCACTCGGAGATGTCGTCGAAGTCGAAGGTGTCGTGAACACCAGCCCAAAACTCAGCAACTAGCGGGATCAAGGCCAGAATAAAACCGAGGATGAACATTGCGTCAACTAGTCCAGCGAACGAGGCGCCGTCCCCATAGCCGCTGTCTCAAGTCGCCCGCCGACTCAGCTCAAACCATAATTCCTAGATGCACCCAAACGCGCCCCCGCGCACCACCTCTCCAAGCGGCCGTCTAGCCAATCATGACCAAATTAGCAAGTGGAATAAAAGTCATGGGGAAACGGACACTGTACCGCTAGACGAGAAACCCGAAAAAGGTGAGCCAGGCCGGGAATCGATCCCCGGACCTCTCGCATGCCGGGCGAGCGCTCTGCCGTTTGAGCTACTCAGGCTATTGATGGCGATTCTGGTGCGGTACAGAGTACTGAATCCCCACCGTGCCACGTGGACGCCGAGGAGTGACACACGGAGGAACGCACTAGGGGCTGGAGATGCCGTGGCTGGAGATGCCAAATTGCGTTCCTCATGAAAAAGCGTGGATGGGGCCACGACCTACCGTACTAGAATATCCTAGTCCAAAGATATCAGAAAGTCTGTGAACTCAGTATAGATCAACTCTCATAAGAAATAAACCCTGATATACCCGGAACGGTCTCGGAGTCGGAACGATCTCGGTCCTAGCTACCTGTGACACCTTGGTGTGTCACAACACGAACAATCATCAGTCACCGGTCCAGTGTTGGCTACCTCTGTCATAGGGGCCTGCACCGGGACTTCCGGTCAGGGCTGCCTATACAGATTTCAACACCCCCTTCTCTCCCCCTTTCTCCTTCCTTATTTCTCTCTCTCCTCCCCCTTTTCTCCCCTTTTTTCTCCCCCTCGGTTTCTCCTCTCCCTTCTCCCCCCTTTTCTCCCCTTTCTCCCCCCTTTCCCCCCTCCCCCCTTCTTCTCCCCCTTTTGCTCCCCTTTTTCTCCCCCTTCTCCCCTTCTCCCTCCGAAAATTTCTCCCTTTTAGTTTTACCAGTATCAGTATTTTATGCCACTTCGACTTGGTGCATACAACCATATCGATACAGTATGGCATACTACTGTAGATACTTGATACTGCATACTGTACTGATACTCATTCTTTAACTTCCCCGTGTAGCCTCCACGTTTGGGTGTGACAAAAAAAAACACGAACATTCAACATTGAACATAAACAAATATATTATATATATAACGTATAAGCCTATAGCCTTCTGTCGTGTGTTCCGACGGTTCTGGCATCATTCCGACTGTAGATATGATATAGTCGAGCACACTAAATAAGTCATCACTTTGCACGAGACTTGCGAGTGCTCCAACGCATGGTGACATTTCATAATTCAAACGTCGAAGAACAAGATACTAGATACACACAATGCCTGCCCATGCACAAGGATAGTTGGGCGCTGACTGTATGCAGCCGCTGATCTAACACCACAATATACTAGGTGTGCGTGTTTTATTTCTACAGCTCTTCCCAAGACGGTTTGACGGCTTCGAGCTGTGAATTGCTCTTTGTTTCTATTTATATTCGCGGCGCCTATTGAGGGGACTGGAGGAGGAGACGTTTTCATTTTGCATAATGGTAAAGATTTCAACTCGTCGTGCTTTTCGCACTGCTGGCTCTCGGATATGTGCATGGCTATGCCTTGTAACAATTGGCGAAGGATCATCAAGTAAGAATGGTACGGTTTACACAATACTATCCGGTGTGCCTTTCTGGCTGTTTTCGGGGACGCCTGTTTAGCAGCGTCGCCCTGCTCCATAAGATAAAGTCACATCCTTTGAGTTTCAACTCTGAAGACAATAAATAGCACTTAGCAGCAAACTTTAAAATGTAGAAGCCTTGGTTTGAATAGTTGATGCAGACAATCATCTGGTTTTGACTGTTTTCCTGGGAGAACAGAGCGTGAGCAGCGCAATTCGACTTTTCCTTTTCAAGATCGCCTATTGGCGGAGGCTACAAGTGCAACCCTCGAACAGGACGTTATAACACACCGAGACGTGTTTTGTCTGATCGCAAATCCTTGGTCGGGACTGGCAGCGCAGCTTGAAAGAGAGCTGGCTTGGGGTGAGAGAGCCTTGCCCTATGTTCGCGCTATCTTCGTGGAGAATATACTTTGTTCTCCTGCAAATGCTTTCTGCCGCTTTCCCGACAACGCTGAGACAATCGGAATGCAGCAGGGTTACAGGACTATCTTCCGGAGACAGTGGCGCTTCGTCGGGCTTCAGAGCATGCCTTTCAACAACTGCAGGTGTTTCGGCGAAGTTCCCCCGTCTGTTGGGAGCGCTACTTTCTATGGAACTTCAGATAAAGCAATTCTGTCTCTTCGCCTTCCGATTGGACCTCTTTCCACGAATGCTGCGCACTACCTGTTTAACACAAGCTCGGCTTGTCTCAAAAGCGCGGCGGTAAGAGCAGCGTTCTCAGCATGGCGTTGCCTATCCCTGGCTTCAGGTAGGACTTGACTCGCTTACCGCTGTTGACGTGCAGGAAGTATATCAGCTAGGTGACAATCCCACCGTGTTACTGCTGCGCTCTGGGCTAAACTACACGTATCAGGTGCGAGGTGTACTCGTCCGAAGCACTATCAGCCTCGCTCAAACATTATTCCCTCGAGAGTGACTCGCATTGATCTATTGACTCGCTCGAGAGCTCTAGCACAGAAAGCTAACCCTGTCCGTCCTACCGTCCTTGCGACTGCCACCAGTTTGATACCTGAAGCACGTTCGCCTTTGGCCTCACTTCCTCGGGCCTCGGACATCCCTTGGGTGTTCGTAGTGTGTGAGGCGTTTCTCACAGACCTCTGCCAAAACCGCGATGCAATCTTTCGACAAGTTCACCGTGCTCAAGCTTGCGTGCTCCCAGTACCGATGAGCATCAGCTAATATTCTTCCCCGACGTAAATCGAAGAAGTGCGGGGTGGACCTGTTCAGGGAGAGTTGCGGTCGGAGCACGTAATTCGCATGATTCAGTATGTTGCCGCTACACGTCCGGAGGACTTGCCCGTCCGCAACTTGAAGTCCATGGAGGAACTTTTGCGCTTGGTGAAGTCGGCGGACGTCAGCGTTGTAGCCTTTGATCGTTGTAGCAACCTCGCAGGTCGTACACTCTGCTAATGTCAGGGAGTGCTCCTGGGTCCAGCCTGCCTGCTTCTAGCCCTCTGTGTCGTCTCTCCACCCACAAGTCCTCCACGCTCGATTCACCCCCCCTGCCCTCGTGTCGAGCTTCGCATATCGACGCCCCATGCGCCACAAGCCTTGCTTTTCTGGACGCTGCGATCTCAAAGCGCCCCTCGCAGGTCCAACAACACCTTCGTCCAGGTTGGCAGTGGCCTGGGTCCACAGACCACATTCAGATGACGCCGGCTTTGGCCTTCCTCACCTATCTTCGAAGCGCCGGGGCGTGTGGGAGCCTAATGAGCGGGAAGCGCAGGGGCGTGTGGGAGCCTAATGAGCGGAGGGCGCCGTGTAGGATTTCGAGAGTTTTGTTTACACAAAAGCAAGCTTAAACTTTCATTATCAAAAGATATACTAGTTCGCGACCCGAAACGCCACAAACATTTGCGCGCCATCATTACTGATTGGGCGATCTTATGTGAAAGTTCACGAAATAGAGTCCTACGTGTCACTGTCGTTGTTTATACCGACCGCAGTGACACTCCCGAGTACAGATGAACTCATTACGCACTTCCCGATGGTCATCAGTGATCTGACGGCCACGATTAGTTCAGCAGATCTACAGATCTAGATCTAAGGGTTCCACAGGGTTTCTTTAGGGTTTCTTCGGGGTTCGAGCATCCTGACTACTGTAGAAGGTCTAGATAGTCATGCTTTACACCAAACTGATCAGCAGGCACTTGCAGATTCCAATACGCCGGGGCGTGTGGGAGCCTAATGAGCGGGAGGTGCCGGGGCGTGTGGGAGCCTAATGAGCGGGGAGCGCAGAGGGTGGAGCCTAATGAAGCCAGAACGCCCAGCGATACTACAGAACTAATGGCAGTGCCAGGCAGTGTGGAAATTCACCAGCTGAGCCGCCAGCAGTGATGTCAAGGAACTCTAATGAAAGCGGGTGCGGCGTGGAGTGGCGGGACGCCGGGCGTGTGGGAGGCTGCTGAGCTGGAAGCGCCGGGCGTGTGGGAGCCTGTGAGAGCGGGAACGCCGGGCGTGTGGGAGCCTAATGAGCGGGAGGTGCCGGGCGTGTGGAGCCTAATGGCGGGAGGTGCCGGGACGTGCAGGAGCCTAATGAGCTAGGAAGTGCCGGGCGTGTGGGAGAGCCCTGTGAGCGGGAGGTGCGGGCGTGTGGGAGCCTAATGGCCAAGGGAGGTGCCGGGGCGTGTGGGAGCTGCTGAGCGGGAGGTGCCGGGGCTGTGGGACTAATGGCGAGAGCCGGGCGTGTGGGAGCTAATGAGCGGCAGGCGCCGGGGCGTGTGGGAGCCTAATGAGCGGGAAGCGCCGGGCGTGTGGGAGCCTAATGAGCGGGAGGTGCCGGGGCGTGTGGGAGCCTAATGAGCGGCGGGGAAGCGCCGGGGCGTGTGGGAGCCCTAATGGCGGGGAAGCGCCGGGGCGTGTGGGAGCCTAATGAGCGAGAAGCGCCGGGGCGTGTGGGAGCTTAATGAGCGGGAGGCGCCGGGGCGTGTGGGAGCCTAAAGAATGGGAGGTGCAGGGTTTGTGGGAGGCTGCTGAGCTGGAAGCGCCAGGTGATATCCGAGCCAGACGAGTGGGTGGTCCCGGGAACGTCTCTTTGAGTCGTGTTTCTTTTGTTACAGGCGAACAGCTGACCTCCAGCGACTGTGCGCAAGCTCGCCTGAGCTTCGATCTCGCCGCTCGGCAATTCGCCTTATCACCGACGATACGCTTTGCTGAAGTGTTAGACGAACTCACAATCGCGCAACTCGGTGCGCAGCGCCTACTTCTGGTGCCTGGTGCCTACTCCTGGTGCCTGCCTTGCTGTGCTGCACCACCTCTGCTTCGCAAGACCTCGCTCCCCACCGAAGTACCGCGTGGCTCAGTGGCTCCCTCTCCCTATTGGCCGATCCACTGTGCAAGTGGCACTGATGCCGGGCTGAGCAGCCCTCCCTGAGGTGGGGACACCGATTTTGACACAACATTTGTGGGATGATTTCGTAGGAGTACCGCTGGACAGGGAGCACACTGTCATGGCCTTCCGGGCGGGGCGAGCTCCTTCAGTCTGTCCGGAGTGCACGTGCGTTCTGCCGCCCGTCATCTTCTGATCCTGGCGGAAGCAAGGTGGCCTGCAGCGCTGAGCGCATTTGAGGCCACTCGATGGAAGCGCAGGGTGGCCCGCAGCGCTGAGCGCATTTGAGGCCACTCGATGGAAGCGCAGGGTGGCCTGCGGCGCTGAGCGCATTTGAGGCCACTCGATGGAAGCGCAGGGTGGCCTGCAGCACTGAGCGCATTTGAGGCCACTCGATGGAAGCGCAGGGTGGCCCGCAGCGCTGAGCGCATTTGAGGCCACTCGATGGAAGCGCAGGGAGGCCTGCAGCGCTGAGCGCATTTGAGGCCACTCGATGGAAGCGCAGGGAGGCCTGCAGCACTGAGCGCATTTGAGGCCACTCGATGGAAGCGCAGGGTGGCCTGCAGCGCTGAGCGCATTTGAGGCCACTCGATGGTTGCACGTGTTGAGCCAAATGAGCTGCAGCCATAGCATGCGCCTGCACCCGCAAAACGTGCAGTATTGTGCTACAGGCGCGTTGCCACCAAGTTGCCAGAGCTGAGTGATGCGCGGATGTCACGGGGGCTGCAGCAGCGTGCCGATGCTGCGGAAATGGTTGGAGGCGGAGGCTTCCCCCCTCGTTACCCGCGCACAGGTCTGTCTGGGCACCCCCTAAAGAGGTGGACAGAGGTGATGGTCAGAGGCTGCGCTGCAGAGTTGAAACGTGTGGGCTTTGCTTGAGAGTTGAAAAGGAGGGGGTGCCCTCAAACGGTAATTGTGAGGGGCTGCGCTGGTGGGATGGGGCGCCTTAGGGGCTCAATTTGAAATCTCCGCATCCAATGGCGCGTGTGGTGCTGGCGCTGCAGGTGAACGTGTTTCCTGGCGTGCCACTATCTGGATTGCTGGGAGAAGCTGCGCAGCAGCGGCGCCCTGTTGCGGTGCTGGCGGTTCACCGGATAGTACCTCGGGGGATGATGGACGCTGACGGCGAGCTAGTGGACGACGCGCAGGATCATGATGTGAATGGTGCGGGCTCCACTCGTCTCTCTCATCCACGATCTCATCGCCGGTAGTGGGTGGGGGTTTCCTGGCTCTGCAGTTAGAGCTGCCCCGGGCCAGCCGCCATCCTTTTGTCTTGCCGCTGCAAAACGGGCTTGGCATCCGCCACGTGGCGCCCAGGCACTGGCGAGCTGGCAACACAGCTCCATCCTTCCCTCGCCGCCCCTGTGCGGTGACGGATGGGTGCGCTCTGGGTCTGGGTGTGCTCTGGATGTTGCATGGGGAGTGCCAACGGCTGTGTGTGGCTCCTCCGTTATACTCTGGGCCTGGGTGTGCTCTGGATGTTGCATGCGGAGTGCCAAGGGCTGTGTGTGGCTGGAATGATTTGGATGATGGGATGTGGCTGTCCCTGTGGTACCATTCTGGCGGGTACTGCCTCTTTGAGGGCGTCGGGGATTCGTCTGCGGCTGGCTCTATTTATGTCCAGTGCCTTTGGGCTTTTTCACCTGCCGGGGGACTGGTGATCGACACCCACGTTATGGGGTACTGGCATCTCGTTGTGAACGGGGACGGCCACTGGAATGATTTGGATGATGGGATGTGGCTGTCCCTGTGGTACCCTTCTGACGGGTACTGCCTCTTTGAGTGCGTCGGGGATTCGTCTACGGCTCGCTTTTTGGGAGTATCTTGGATTCGTCTGACGCTAGCTCCCTCTCCGTGTACAGTGCTCATGGTTATTACACATGCCGGGGGACTTGTGTTCTTTGACCTTGATATGAAGTACTGGCGGATCGCTGTGAACGGGGACGGCCGCCGGGTGGAAGTGGGTTTTGGGAGGCGGTTATCCCTGTGGTGCCATTCTGGCGGGCACTGCCTCTTGGAGAGCTCGGTAGATTCGTCTGTCGTGCTGCGAGGAGAGGCAGAAGGTGGTGAAGTACACCTTCTGTGTTTTCCCTTGAATTTTGTGGGGAGCACTTAGGTGCCCGCATGTTTCCTTTTTTTGACATGGGGTGTCCATGCTGTGTGGTGTGACTGCATTCATGACATAACCATGGACCAACAGGTCCCATCCATCGACCGGGAGCCACTGGGGGGCATGCCAGCAGGGTCCGCTTACTCCGTAACCCAGAGACCAACAATTGTTTGGCGACGATCGGTCACATCGTATCATCTTTCCATGCTGCTTTGCATTTGGGTTGGGAATATGTATGTGTTTGTGGTATCTTGTCACGGCCCCGCCCTGCTCTTGATTTGCTTCTCACATCCACTGGGATGATGGTTGGCTGGCTTTTGCTTGCCGATCTCATGCCGTTCAGTGTGTGGCTCCTCCGTTATACTCTGGGCCTGGGTGTGCTCTGGATGTTGCATGGGGAGTGCCAAGGGCTGTGTGTGGCTCCTCCGTTATACTCTGGGCCTGGGTGTGCTCTGGATGTTGCATGGGGAGTGCCAAGGGCTGTGTGTGGCTCCTCCGTTATACTCTGGGCCTGGGTGTGCTCTGGATTGGGGTGGCGGACCTGACAACGAGGGGAAGCATGGTGGCGGTGGAGGAGCTGGTGCTGCAGAGAAGGCTCTGAGGGGCACCGCCTCCCTGGTGAACCTCGAGCGCAAGAGGGGGAGGGCCACGCTGATGCATGAACAGCGGCCTGTGTCCGCGGAGGCGCAGGTTAGCCTCGCCGCCCAACACTCCTTTTACGCGCCCAATACCCCTCTTACGCGAATGCCCTCGAGGTTCGGAAGCAGAAGAAAGGCGCATCAAAGCCCGTGCCTGGTCGCCATGTGATGCACGAGAGCACACCTGTCTTCACCACTGATCCAGCACAGCTGGACAGCCATTCTTTTTTCTTTTCTTAGTGATCGCTCTTTACTTCTGGGGAGTTCTTGCATCCCCCGAAGTGTTTATAGAGGCATGTGGTTGAGGGGGGTACAACATGCAGCGCAATAGGATACGACACGCACCGCGGGGGGTATTTTGATTGGCGGGACCACACAAGGCGCAGCCTGCATGCCCTCTATTTTGATTGGCGGGACCACACAAGGCACAGCCTGCATGCCCTCTATTTTGATTGGCGGGACCACACAAGGCGCAGCCTGCATGCCCTCTATTTTGATTGGCGGGACCACACAAGGCGCAACCTGCATGCCCTCTATTTTGATTGGCGGGACCACACAAGGCGCACCCTGCATGCCCTCCGTTTTGGTATGGCTTGTAATAATGATCGCCGTACAAGGAAGGCAGCGAGATTGGTGCGGGGAGAGATTGAGGGAGAGGGATGGAAATGGGCAGCAGCAGACATCGTCAGAGGCGACCGGTACCGCCGACGCAGTGCATAGCCCCATCCACGATGTGGCGGTTGAAGGTCGGGCCCTGTCTACGTGAATGCCGGAGCCCTCACTCCGCTTTCGAAGACCTGGCAACAAGATTGTGCTTACCGCTGCACGGCGAATCTCGAAGCACACATTGCACTCAGATTACAAAGGTGGCTAGGAAGGGGCACGGCGCAGCAGTAGAGAGAGATAGAGAGAGAGTGCTGCGGCTTGCCCTCAGATTACAAAGGTGGCTAGGAAGGGGCGCGGCGCAGCAGTAGAGAGAGAGAGAGTGCCACGGCTTGCAGTCGGATTGCAAAGGTGGCTAGGAAGGGGCACGGCGCAGCAGTAGAGAGAGAGTGCCACGGCTTGCACGCAGATTACAAAGGTGGCTAGGAAGGGGCACGGCGCAGCAGTAGAGAGAGAGAGAGAGCCACGGCTTGCACTCAGATTACAAAGGTGGCTAGGAAGGGGCACAGCGCAGCAGTAGAGAGAGAGAGAGTGCCACGGCTTCCGCTTGGGCTGCATACTCACATCAATTCTCGTTGTTTCCGCTTGTGCGCCTGAAGTGGCCACTGGCGGTGCTCGGCCTCTTGCCTGCAGCGGATTGTGGAATACATTATGCGCCCATGAACGGTGCAAGCCGAATAAGGCCGATATTTTTGAATGCTCATCCCCGTGGGCGCGCACTCGGCACCGATTACACTGACCAAATGCTCCGGGTTGGGCAGTGCCTGGCGCCCGCACCAGGAGCATGGCGTATTTCTATATAGACCTCGACCGTGAGGTGGTGCCGGGTTCCTTCGCATCGAAGCTCGGCGTGACCGCCCTCCCGAGCTTCTCTATTTGGAACACCTCTTCCAATGACGTCTTCGTGCTGCCGGGCTTCCAGCCCATCTCCGACAGGTGGCGACTGCGCCGCCTTCCAAGACGCTCGCGTGCCGCCGGCCTCACTTGCCGGTGGTGGCATGTTCTGTGGGAGGGCCGCGGCGCTCCCCACCTTCCTCGCACGCAGTGCGCTTGAGTGTGCCTGCCTTCCGGGCCGGCCAGGGTCCTCAGATGTGCAAAGTGGCAGCAAACATCTCGGGTCCCGGAAAAGCACTCAACCCCCCGCGCCTCAGCCTCAGCCGCCCGCGCCTCAATTCGTCGCTCCTGGATCAGCAGTACCTTGGCCTGCAACTGGTGGCCCGTGAATTGGCCGCACCTCGAGTTGTTGCACCTCGCCCCTCAACTGGCCACATTCGACTGCTGCGTCAACCACAAGCACTGAGTGCTTCGGCTCCGTGCTTGACGCGGTTCGTGAGGGGGGTCGAGGCGCAGGATAGAGGAGTTCGTGGAGGAGTTCTGGGCCAACAGGCTGACGCCGTGGGTTCGTGAGGGGGGTCGAGGCGCAGGATAGAGGAGTTCGTGGAGGAGTTCTGGGCCAACAGGCTGACGCCGTGGGTTCCATCGGAGGCGGAGCCACATACTCGACCCGAGTCAAAACTGCGTGCCACCACCGCCGCAGAGCTCGAGCAGATGTTGGTCAAGTGTCCTCTTAACAACAGCACGGTTGCAGGTGCGCGGTGCTCCACCCCCGATGCCCCCCTGCTGTTGCCGGTGCGAGATGAACCTTTGTGCACCGTGGCCGCCTATGGGACCCTGCCAACTTGCCTGGTAGTAACAGTATTCTGGAACGGCGTGAGCTCACACCACCTCCCACAGCTCCCTTATACATCTCGTGCCCATTGATAACAACATTTTGGGGCACGCGGTTGTGACACATGCGCGGGCGTGGGGCTGTGACGCGTGCGCGGGCACGGGAGATGTGACGCGTGCGCGGGCATGGGGCTGTGACACCTGCGCGGGCACGGGAGATGTGACGCGTGCGCGGGCACTTGTGTCTTATGCGGGGAATCCGTGTGGCAGGAGGGGGAGCAGAGGAGCATCGAAGCAGGGACCACGGCAGTGGCACTTGGTATGCCGTGGACGCGTGCCCCACCGAAGCGGAAGGCACGCTGCACAATCATCGTGATCACGTACACAGTGTACTCGTATTGTTCACCGCCCCGGGGTGCGGGGCTTGCCAGCGTGCCAACATGGTAATGGAGATGGTGGCTCAGATAATCAGCACCGAAATGGAGGTGATCCCACAAGCGATTGCCAGTGCAGCACTGGTAGGACATGACGGGCCAGCAATGACAGGTTGGCCAGTAGTTACAGCACGCCGAGTCTTGTGTAGTGGCTACGACTCATAGCATCTGTGAGCTGAGCTGGCCTTTGTCGCACATTTGGAATGATGGGAATGCGAGGAGTTGCATAAGATGGCAAACTTCACGACAGCGGAACAAACACCGACCCACGTGTCTCTACACATAATTGCGTTCCTAGGGCATTAAATAAAGGGATAAGTTTACATCGGGGGCCGACATTTCATTTAAATTCACATCGGGGGCGACATTTGATTTTAATCACATCGGGGTGACATCTCATTTTAATCCACATCGGGGGCTGACAAGCCGGGGTAGTTCTCATTTTAATCCACATCGGGGGTTGACATTTCATAGCATGAGTAGACAGAAGACACGCGCAACGATATAATGTAAACGAAACACAACTACGCAAATCCAACTGGTAGATATGTAACTCGTATTACGATGAGCATATCTACCGGTTGGATTTGCGAAATAATGTTTTTTGGTGCCGCAAACGATGAAAGACTGTCTTGTTTGGCGAAAATAAAACAGTTTTTCACTGCTGGACGCTCAACAATACATTATTTCGCAAATCCAACCGGTAGATCTTTTCATCGCAATATGATTTACATATCTACCGGTTGGATTTGCATAGTTATGTTTTGTTTACATTATATCCTTACGCTGAATGTAATGCATACCCCCGATGTGGATTAAAATGAGATGTCAGCCCCCGATGTAGAGTAAAATGACATGTCTACCCCCGATGTGGATTAAGATGAAGTGTCTGCCCCGATGTGGATTAAAATGAGATGTCGGCCCCCAATGTGGATTTAAATGAAATGTCGGCCCCCGATGTAAACTTATCCCTTAGATAAATAAATGGAAGAGAGTTGTCTACCCGACCGAGGTTCATGGCTCACAATGACCTCTGATCCTAATTCTGCAGATTGGGGAGATCTCTTAAAGTGCTGCACAAGTTCTTGCCCTCAGATGGGTCGCCATTTCGCCTTGCTTGTATTCAAAATTGTGGGCGGGCTGAACGTCGCTCACCCTTGACTCTGGCTGTTTACTTTGCGTGTGACAGTAATGACATGTAAGAAATGGAAGGGAATTTTGTTGTTGGGATTTGGGTACAGGATGTGTATGCACTCACGCCATTGGTGATGAAAGTGAATTGCCAGCTTATTGCTTGCCACCCACCTGGATTCTATAGAGTATCCAAATATCCCACAATTATGCTGTACCCATTCCACCAGCATCCTGTAATGTATGAGGGGCCGATTGCTGCAGCACCAATTGTAGAGTTTGTACACAACAACTCACAATCCTGGAGTCACCGGTGAAAACCCAAATTTCAAAGAGAACGTTTACATTGTGTTGTGTCTTCAGTGACTAGTATCATCATCATCATCATCATCATCATCATATGTGTGCGAAATGGGCATAGCGTATGCAGTAAACATCTGGGTGTTTGGAGAACGTGTGCCTTTGTCAAGTACACATTGTGCAATTCCAGTATGCTAACCACGCATTTTTTTGTTGGGTGATAGCATATAGAGTACCGGCATGCTTCCTAGGGAGTATATCATATGTATCCTACTATGTCGTGGGTAATACATGTCCCCTTTTTAAGAATACAACAACAAATGAATACCATTAATATAATATATTTTCTTGTTATCCTCGTATGACAGGCATATTCAACATTCTCTGGAAATCGATGAAGTGTGCAAGTTATGCCAGGCATGTACCAGACGAAAGTACCTCCGGTCAGAACAGACGGGCATCGTGCGATGTGTACTATTAAACAACAACCCTGGCTTACCACATTGCACGATGTGTACTATCATGCACGCGCACACACAAACACGGGTGCGTGCATGTGTGCGTATCCTTGTGCTGACTCCTTTGGCACCCCGTAGCCGCAGAAGACCGGCTGCACTATGTACCCCCGTCGGGGATCAAAGGATTCAGCACACATTTCGGGACACTTATCCGGATTCTCCGAAGCTCACTGAAGAAGAATGGGACCCCCTACGTAAGCCTTACTGAGCCACCTAAGCCCCTCTGCGACGGCGCCGCCGGCGTCTTTGAAGACGGTTCACCTCCGATGCTGCTCGAGCTCTCCATCACCAAGCCCACGTTCAGGACCGCCCTCTGCCCATTACCTGCCCGAGAGCCTGGTCTCAACAGAGCTTGCCCACCCACAACATGGTCATCATTCCCAAGGGCTGTCCCAAGGGGCTGAGAATGATGAATTATATTGCCCCCATCCGATCTTGCGTACCCGCCACTGATCTGCGCTTGCGGCAATCCTCTACCCCTAACACCAATTTTATGGGACTGAAGCCCTTGCACGGAATTCCCTGCGAGGAATAAGTTGCGAACTTGAGAAATGCGCTCGATACTCGCACTGCAACTGTCGTGCTGCATTGTTCCTAATTGGGGTCCCACATATGCCTGTGTGCCCCAAGCCCTCCCGCTGGGCGATAGTTCACTGACCGGTCGTCGCCTTACGGACAGCTGCTCCAACAACCTCGTCCCGTGGGCAGGGAAGCTGATGATCGTATACTGATGACGTGCAACCTATTGTAAGTGCTCATCGCTGTCGGGATGGGCCAAACACTTCACTGTTCTGTTCCCCCCGCCTGCGGGCAGGGGGGTGGGCAAAGCGTGGGCAGCCATATGCCGATTACATACACCCCTGGCATTGTTGTTTTGGAGTATTATATAAATAAACATGAGATTATTATCCACAACAAACGACGAACTCACATAACTAATCGAATAACCGAAAAAGTTTAACACAAACAATAAGCCAAATTAATTAATTACTGGTCCTACGAGTGTTATCAACAAACAAACAATATGACATTATAATAAAAGAACTCTAAAATTTTCATGTCGGAACAAACAAAGCGATAACGAATAAAATAGAACAATTGAACTATGCACAACAAACACATGATGCAAAATAATAATAATGTTTGTGATGAATGACACACATTTGGAATAGGCAATCTATTTTTTTGTGTTTCCTCATTCTTACTCGGAGTCAATGTCAATGGTGGCCTTCCTAACACGTGCACATTTCATGCGCCGAGATATTTCCTCATACGCCTCAACAGCGTGTTCTTTTGGGATAGACCCTTCAGGAGTGTCCTCTTCGTCTTTCCATGCCCAACGGATGCTCGCGCCATGAAAACGCTATGTTACCTGCACCTATCACGCCGGAAAGATTTTGCTAACGCTATGCTGCGCACCGTCACCTGTTTCTTTTTGGAACAAGGCCATGCTAAACTAGCAGGCTTCCAAAATGCTTGAGTGATTTCGTGAGTCTCACGGTTCACGTTCATCACCTCCAGCAAATACAACCAGGAACTCCATCTGTTAGAAATCTTAAAACGGAAAGATGCGATCGTTTCGAGCATACTCGACGGCATGCCCTGAAACTTACGGGGTATATTCATATTATATCACGAATATATCCCGTAAGTTTCTAGCGCTAGAACGCACGAACATCCCTTCGGCTGCCGTGAATTAGTAGTTCCCTATTAGATTTCTACATACAGGCAGGAACTACGACCTACGAAACGAGAGATGACATGACGGAAACCGACCGGGCATGTATGTATGACATGTACCTAGCGGGGCTTGGATATGCGCTCCCCTCTTCATTCTGTCAAGTGTAAACATCTACAGAGTAAAGCGGTGGTGCAAAAAGCATATGCTCAACGAATGGACCAATCGGATTCGCATCAACGAATGCGAAATGATTAATCGCAGACGACAGCTGTCGAGAACCACGTAACAAACAAACGGTATCAGAAAAAAGGAAAGACAAACCTCGATGTCGTTAAAAAACAGACGACTGCTGGTCCGTAAATGAATGAATACAGACCGCACGATTCATTCACTAACAAACGAAGAATGTCGAAATAAATAAATTCTGGGGAAAATGTATTGTTTTATCAATAATGATTATTACAACCCCAAAGTCGATTAACAAAACAACAATGCCAGGGGTGTATGAGATATACTGAGGATTTGTTATGGAGCGGGGGGGGCAGCAGAGGTTCTAGAAATACCAACCGAACAGAGGTTCTAGAATATCCACCGTCCCCGTACTAGCACAACGGCAACACCGAGTGCCCCACTCACGACAGATATCACCATCATGCGGGGGATGGGGCATGCGATAACATAGTCTGACCATCACGCGCGTTGGGCGCGCAGGCGAGTGCGCCCCGCCGCGATACCACCATTACTACTTGTGGGCGGGGTACTCACGCACGCTCAGGGGGTTGCGGGTATCCCACACTGCCATCACACGGTGTGATATTATGCACCGCAGGAACACTTTTTGAAATATTTCCAACTTATTCGTTGAACGCTGGAGTCATTATTCCGAGTCAAGGGCGGGTGTTCGTATTCGCTCCCCGCCCACTAGCATTTGGAATATGGTGTTGGGACGGTTCGAACCGCCACCGACGAAGTCACAGTCTCCCCGCTGACCCCCTCATGGTTGGCAATGTGCGATAGATCTTTTAAAGACAACAACATTTGTAGCATACCAGGAGTTAATTCGTGCACTTCGTTACGCGTTTTCAAGCCCTTTCAAACAGGATTTCCCCGTTTCTTGTAATGGAGATCATAGGTGAAATCGGCACTACGTGAGGTACATATATCCGGATGTCAGAAACGATTATTTAACCCTTGAGCACACATATATAAGTCCTCACAATAACAAATACACACAAAGTTGAAACCTGAAATGGTGCATCGTCATCCTTGTCAAGATAAAATACCCTAAGAAATCCTACTTGTCACAATATCCCTGACTCTCCCTTATTCAAGACTGACGTGCTTCGAAATATGAAATGTAATTCCCTTAAAGAATCGTCAATAGCGGTGTATGGCTTACTCTTCAATCTCGGTCAGAATCACAGCTAGGCACACATACCCAATAGTTATGACGTTAACTGTAAATTCAAATCCTCGTTTTGAGAACCCTGTGGTTCTTCCTCAATCGCATAGTTCATTCAGATAATTCAGACTCAGGTCCTCTCGAAACTGCAGAAAGCTCTTGTTATATCAAAACAAACCGTCTTTCGTGAAAAAGTCAGGTTCCACATTTGTCAAAGAGTCGTGTCGAACATTCGAAGTTACCAGCCACTGGCATAGCTGGGATGACCGACTCTTCACAGGCAAGAAGAAATATGCAGATGTCAAGTCTTCAGATGTACACGGAACTTCCTGCTTGTTCTAAGTATGTCAATCGGAGGAAGTGAGGTTCATTGAGCTACCCACAGGCCACTGAAAAAGAAACCCCCATGGAAAAGACGCAGGGAGGCAATTCGTTAGCACTTGGAGACTCTTTGAGCTGCTGCGATGTTCCTTGCAGGGTACGGAGGTATTCAGACAAGGCTTCGCGGCGAGGCACACGATTGTGGTGCTGACCGGGCGGCTCCAAGCTGTCAGCGAAGCAGGAAGTATTGCGGTAGAAAAAGGCATCGGCAGCCTAGTTGGTGAGCGCGCATTTTTTGAGTTGCTCGAAGTCGACCGTGAACGTTCTATCACTGCAGTGGTTACGGAGACCGCCGTCTCGCAGCCGTTTCCAACTTGCACGCACCTCTTTAGCACTGCACGTGCACAATGAGGATTTCATACCGGAAGTAACAGAAAGTGGGAATGCCCTGAGCCTCACTTACTCCCCTGAAGGAACGAAAGTTCCGCGACCGGCGTTCATAAAACTAAAGTATGGTCGTCAAATCTTTTGTGAGGACCCAGCAGGAGTTATCTGGGTACGGCAAAGAAGTTCTACCGCACACGCGACTAATACAGGAAGATGCTTCACATGTTACGCACGTGTACAACACTTTTACAACCATATACTTTCGAGTGTAGAAGACTCGTCAGAGAGTATGGTTCCGTTATCGAGGTAATGGAGACTAAACGAACAATTTTGTCGGCATTAAGCGCGTCTTCCCGCGATACTGCCACTTTGAAGAGCAACAACTAATCCCGCAAGTACGTTAGTTTCTTCAACACTCTGTGCATTAAAATGCTGCGTGACTGCTGAAACGAGTTGCTCTTTCGACGAGTTTGGACCAAGCTCAAGTTTATAGAACCTTCGATATCGTCGCAAGGAACCGGTATCTAATTTTGCCAAGTTAATGGATCCACATACAACGTCGCGTTTCCGGTCACTTGACCTTCGCATCGCAACGGACTTCCCAATACCCCCAACATTCATCGAGGATTCAGCTACCGCAGAAGGTTTTATTCTTTTCCGTCGGGTCTTATCGCATTGTTGTTCTTGAGCTATCGCAGTATCATCACTGCCTTGATTCCTGTCCTCTTCCTCGTCCTCCATGTCTTCAGGTGGCGGGGGCTCCAAAACACTAAGTGCATTGCGCTGTAGACGGATTTCCTCGCCAGTAGATAAAACAAGCCAGTGCCAGCCTCCGAGACCAACAGCCTTCTTGACAATCCCATGTAAGCCTACGAGGGCAGTTTTTGTTCTATTGTTCCCCGTCACCAACACTTTTGTGTGCCTCGGAAGCAGGGGAAGTTCCTCCTCGTCACTGCCTTCCTCGTCACTGTTATCGGGCTCGTTTGTGGGAAGATGAGACCGACTCTCGTCAACGACACTCATGTTGAAATATGAATGATGGCAGAGTTAGTACCAAAACTAAGATCTTTCGAATTGCGCATTATACTGATGTCGGTTCCACGAGGCGAGATTCTAGGTTCAACGTTCAATTGCGAAATAGAAGTGAATTGCGAGGCAAAGGATTCAATTCAAGGATTCTAAGGGGAAAAACGCTTCGCCATTCACAACACATGAAGACCAAAAAGTGAACATGACACTTGCGGCAGCGCGGGATTTTTATTCGGTTTTATTTTCTGTATTTCACATTTATTTACGATAGTACAGAGGTGCTGAACCTGAACAGCAGCCGCGAAGGGATTTACATATTTTTAAAATTTATACAAAGTTATATATTGGCCGAGGTTACAGGTTATATATATATATATATTGGGGCGCGTGTTGTGACGATGACGGCGGGGGGGATTCGCCAGGGGGGACTTCACAGGAGTCGGGAAGGCAAAGCCCCCAGGGGAAGGATGGGGCATGAGCCCTCCCCCGGTGACAAATTTCACCAAATTATCATAATCTAAAGATCTAAGATCAAAAAGCTATCAATCCATGAATCCAAAATGAAAATCATTCTGATTTTCGGGGAAAATGTCAAAATCGCTACAAACTTTTTAAGGACACCTAAAATCCTAAATCAGGTACGGTATCGTAAAATGCGTATCGTATCCGAGATCGTCGTTCGGTTTCGTGTCGGTGGATCCATTTTCGACTTCGTCCGACCAATTAATGCCATTTAAATATCATATAAAACGCTGCTCGCATGCATGCGCTCCCAGCCGACGCACCGAAGGCGCTTTATACACATACGACATAGTTAGGCCCGCACACCGCGCAGTAACAACCTCACCTCACATCGCGTGGTCACAACGACATCGTAGATCGTACATCGTTCACTGTTCCCTTGTGCGTCGCAGGGTCATTCTACTGTACGGGTTGGGTGCAGGGGTGCAAATTGGATTTTTGAGTCGACCGTCGGCGGGGCGCCTTATTTTTCGACCAACCGCCAACCGCCATTTACGCTGGCGGGGCGGTAAACCTTAGGCCAACCGTCGACGGGCAAAAAATTAGCCACCGCGTTCATAATACAAGCTTGAAGCTACATCTACAAGTCTAATCCGAAATCAATTGGAACAATTATTAATTCAAGAGCTTGCCGACTAAATCGCTCCCATACTTAAGGTCATTAAATTTCGCGACTAATTGGAGCTTCCCATACTTATAATGAATCTATATTATTAAGTCGCCTAATATGCTCTTTTTGAGCCTTCCGATTCAGAAATGCCGATCTGCCGCATCGTGTCGGCTGTCCTACTGCAGACGTCGGCTGTCCTACTCCAGATTTTGCGAGGAGCTCACAGACGCTGCTCATCTGACCAATCATATTCACAGTACTTCATTAAATTCGTAACTTTTTCATACCCGATCTTCCATTCAGGTCAGGTATTGGTTCGAAAAATTCGAGCCAATGATGTTTTAGATTCCCACCAAAAATCAGGTTATCGTCCGATTGAATCTTAGATGGTTACGGGCGTCAGATCCGGATATTTCCTGGACTCTCATCGTTAATTTTTCCTACTATCCATGAAGCAGGTTCATGGAACCTAATCCTGAATCGAGAATGCCGCGGACCCGCGTATGTAGACGGTATGAGTGTTTGACCGAGCACCCGTTCCAAATACGTTCCGCGCCTGCCAACGTTACATTCATTATTCACCAGGAGCGCCCACCCTGCACTACTACACTGCACGCAGACCTGAACTGCCTGCAACTCCAGCTTTATACTTTTCACTATTTTTCACTTTTCACTATTTTTCATTGTTTATGTGTAAACTGAAAGCGCGGTTTGTGGGCGTGTCGGAGATTGTGCAGGTTGCCCGTGAGATTCAAAGCTCCAATTTACGGTACGTTGGTTCCTAGCTCTCTGTTTTCCCGTTTCTCCTTTGCTGTTTGTACGGCTGCTTCACAAGTGGTCCCGACCGTATTTGTGAGCAATGAATGTTCTTTTGGAAGTTTTCAATTTTGCACGTTTTCTGCGGCAATTTCCGCGACTGACTCGATTTTGCAAATATGGTGTATGCCGAAACAGTTCACCGCAGTGCGCCCGCCCATACAGCCCCACTCTTTGTTGGTTTGTGCCTACTTACTTTGTGCCTGTTTTTCCCACTGACCTGGGTGTAAAAGTTTGTTATTGTATTTGAATTGCGTGCTAACCCTTTCGTCAGGTTTCGCTTTCGTTGGGGTAGGTGGCGCGTGGCAGTTCACCTCTGCGACCAACCATCCTCTACCGCCATGGTTTCCTTCGAGCCCTTGAGCTCCTTGAGCTCCCTTCGTTTTTCTCATCACAGTTTTTTATATTTGGCACGCATAGTCAACTTGAAATATTTCACGCGACTTTTTTATGTTGTTTTCAATAGTCGTGTAATATAGCATGCATGGTGTCCGGGATGTAAGCTGAATACATCCCGGATTGGGTTCGAGTCCCAACATGCCAACTGTATCGTAATGAATATGTCAGTGGTCGTTTTCTGAGATGTGACGAAGTATAGATGTTGTCGCAACCACGGGAGCATGGGGATCACTACACTAAACATAGTGTCAAGACATTCTTGAAAACGTGCATACCCGCGCGAACTCACACTCCCGAGCGCTCATTATATCCCCCATGGTTCAAGAGAATTGCTTACTTGACCCGAAGAATGTTGGTACCCGTGGGTTACTAACAGTCCAGGGAATAAGATACGAACCATATGCGTTCTCAATATCACGCAGATAGTTCATATCCATCAAGTCAAATAAGGGCTGCCTGCCCTTTCCGCTCAGCGACGGAAAACCAAAATGAATGTTGCGATATCATGTCTCAACCAAGGCTCTATATCGATATTTCCGATAACCGATACTATCGATATATCGTATTTATCGCCGATTATCGGATTGCAATATCAGACCATCGATTGTGCAGGTTTTGATGTTCCATATTTAATTCATAACAATATATATATAAACGCCCAAATAATCGATTGTTTATCGATTGTGCCGATTATCGATACCGTTTTTCGGATATCGGATTGTATCGATGTCGAAAAACCAAACCGATATAGAGCCCTGGTCTCAACACTCGACGGTCTCAACGTCTCAACCGCACGAGGAAATGTGTGTTCGCGTCAGACCGCTCCGAATCGCTGAATTGCAAATCATGATTGTTGATTCTGTCATGTTCGGCGGTTCTAGGCCGTCATCGTCATCGACATCGACATCGCGATGTACATGTCATGGCCATGGGATGGCCCATTGCAATTTGCAAAGCTTTAGTATGTGGCACGCCGGGGTTTCCCCCCCAAAGGTTCCTACGGGTAGTGACACCTGACACGTCTCAGTAGCGATTCGCCACGATGCGTGAATTCTGAATGTGAATAGGTGGAGGGAATCCATGAAGTGACACCGCTGGCGCTGCCATCTATATTTATAAAGCCGACTGGATACAATTTTACAAAAGACGTGTGTCACGGTAAAGATTGTTAGATTCAAGATAGAATATTACGAGAGGAATAGATGCACCTTCGGTGCGACAATTTTTAATTATTTTAAACATAGAATAGTCGATAGTGTCAAGTGTCTACTCCGGTATAAATCCAAAACGCGAAAGAGAGAGAGTGTTCAGTGTATGGAAAGGGGGGGGGGATCTATATTTAATTATTCCAAACCGTGACGCGAACACCCTCATACCGAATGCGGGCCCTACGGGTAGTAGCTAGTGAATTTTAGGCGACTAAATGAAAATTAATTCAGGTGCGACTAATTGATTTCGCATTAGACTTGAGACCTCGTCTGGGCTAATTTCATGCTCGGCTTGTTCCGACGCGACGGCAGCGGCAAGCTTGAAGCTCGGGGCCAAAATGCAAAATCGAGTCAAACGTCATCCGTCATCGTCAGTCAAGGAAGGAGCCGAAGGCCAAAATCCCCCAACCGCCAACGGGGCCGGGCAAGAGCAGGGTACCCGCGAGCGCGCCAGGCCACGGGGCGGGAACATTTTCCAGACCCGCCGAGTCCGAAATGTTTGGGGTGGCACGTGGCAGGCAGGTCAAAAACGTCAAAACGTCGAGCGTCATGAGCGTCATTCTGATTTATGTAGCCAATCAGAATGTCCCGAGCAATTCTGGCGACGTTAGCGTCTACCCTGCCACCCAACCAAGGCTGTAAATTGGCGCGCTAGCGCGCTGGCGGATGGATGTTGCCATCTTCGGTGCGTCGGCTGGGGGCGCATGTCTGCGAGCAGCGGCAGCGTTTATGGATTTGAAAATATTAATATATTAAAAGGTGTCACCCTTTCCCTTTTAATTTATAATAATAACTGTCGGCTGGTCGATTGTCCACGTTCGGCGCCTGCGCCTCCTCCGTCTGCGGCTTGTCATTGGACACACATATTGTTTAAATACATCCCAAATTAAATATTAGGACGCGATATAAATATAAATATTTTATATATGACGCGATATATATTTATGACATGTGGACGATTTATGCTGTCATGTTCTCACATCCACACATGCCGAAATATACACACATATGATTCGATGATGAAAGTGCAAGCAGGTGTGGGCCATGGTGACACATCCTGTGGCGAATCCGCGGATAAATATATGTGAAACCAGATTCGTATATTGTATATATTTGTATATATCTCTACGAGGAAGATGATCTCACTTGAAAATTCGAAAAAATATTCTTCGAAAGCCGCTTCTTTTGGCAAACCCGAAATCGAAATTCGCCTCTCAACTCCCATATGAACAATCTTCAATCTTCAATCTTCAATCTTCAATCTACAATGAAGGCGCGGTGCGTTGGACGTTGGACCTCCCGTCTCCGACCCAAGTTCCCGAAGTAGCCCCCACCCTCATCCCCTTCCAACCCCCCACCAACCCCTTTCCCCACCATATCGAGTACTTTGGGGAAATTTGTAAAAGATTATGATAAAACAACATACGTAGTATATATATATATATATGCTATAACGGCGGACGGAAGAGCAGAGTGATAACGGCTTAACACCTTAAGGGCGAATTTGTTGGATATACCCCTAGGACTCGGGATATATTCACTCAGTGATAAGTTTTCTCAGAATGTAATAAAGTTGATAAGTTGACCCGATATGGCTACTGCCCCACAGTACTTGAGATAGTACCGAAACGCGTTTCGGTACTATCTCAAGTACCGAAACGCCGGATTTTTTTCCGATGCCCTCCTTTGATATGTGGATGCTACCCTTTATATATTGTTGCCTCAGGGACCCAAACTGAGCTGCCTTATGCGCCATTGGTCAATATATCACGTGTAGCGTTCCCAATGGATGCAGATTGCCACATGGGTAGTACTGTTTGATACATGGTGGTTCTCACTTGCCGTTCAAAAAGATGGCGCTCCTTATTTCGATTTTTTTGAAGCGGATTTGGGAACCAAACCAGCTCGGCAATGAATCAGATTGAAGATATATGTCATAGGCAATGGCACATGCGGCCATGGGCCGGTTGGCATAATGACATTCGTTGTATATACGTGCGAATGATCCACCGCCCTACATGTATGTAACGACCTACCTAGCTATCTAGCTAATCGGCGGGCACACACATAGTACACCATCGATCATCCTTACGGATGCCCTCCAATCATATATCGCATGCTTTTCGTTACACACCACATCCTGGACTATGAAACGCATCCAACGCACCACGAACAATGCCCGAGGTACACATTTTAAAACGAGAGAGGCGTTAGGGCATGGCGCACATAACATTAGTACGTGTACATAACTAGTATGCGAGCGATCGTCCCTATGGGTGACCTAGCGTCGTATATCGCTCTAGCGTGTTTCGTAATGCTATTATAGACTACGACAAACATCAAACGTATCGGAAGCGATGTCCTAGGTGCATGTTTGAGGTTCGGAGGGTGTCAGAGCCTAGCAGACAGAGCAACATCAACACTACGCGTACACAACTAGTATGCGAGCGAGCGTCCCTACGGGTGACCTGACATCATATATCGCTTTGACGTGTTTCACAATGATATTATAGACTACGACAAACATCAAACGCATCGGAAGTGATGCCCTAGATTCATGTTTGAGGTCCGGAGGGTACCAGAGCCTAGCAAACAGAGCATTAGTACGCATACACAACTAGTATGCGAGCGATCGTCCGTATGGGTGACCAAGCGTCGTATATCGCTTTGATGTGTTTCATAATGATATTATAGACTACGACAACCATCAAACGCATGGGAAGCGATGTCCTAGGTGCATGTTTGAGGTTCGGGGGGCGCCAGAGCCTAGCAGACAAAGCATTAGTACGCATACATAACTAGTATGCGAGCGATCGCCCATATGGGTGACCAAGCGTCGTGTATCGTTCTGATGCGTTTCATAGTGATATTATAGACTACGACAAACATCAAACGCATGGGAAGCGATGTCCTAGGTGCATGTTCGAGGTTCGGAGGGTGCCAGAGCCTAGCAGACACATCATTAGTACGCGTACACAACTAGTATGCGAGCGATCGTCCCTATGGGTGACCTAGCGTCGTGTATCGCTTTGATGTGTTTCGTAATAATATTATAGACTACGACGAGCATTGCACGCATCAGGAGCGATGTCCTAGGTGTATCTGTGAGGTTCGGAGGGTGCCAGGGACTGGTTGACTGTGTACTGCGGTACGTACGCATAGCGAACATTCGCATTATGTGGACATGTTCCGCATGCCGAGTGTTACATATGAACTAAATGGAGTCCTATGATGGGTTTTTACCGTTATTTGTGAGCGCCAATCTGATTTTCAATTTTTTCATTTTTTTTTTGTCGGGGGCACCCTGATTATGTCGGGAAAACGCTATGCCGTGCCAAAAAAGCATACGAGAGTCATGTAGATGCCCTGTGATCTTTCAAATGTCATGTGTGACATATAATCATGATATATTACTTGATTATAGCTCAGACAACTCTCAAAATTGAGGGAGTTACAAGCGTTTGAGTTTGGGTTCGAGTTTGCACTTGGAGGGTGTATTTTGTTTTTAAAGGAAGCCACGGTGGGGATGCGAGAATCGTACGGCGAGGTCAAGAGGATACGAATATAGGCTGCCCACATATATAATATTCAAGCATACATACATATCGATTTTTGGAGACCTTGAAGTGCACTATATATTGAGATTTCAGATCATTGTGCACGATGGCATACGGCCGTTTACCAAAAAGTCAAGCGTGAAATTTGGGGGAAATTCGAATTTCCCCATGGGTGGAGCTAACACGCGTAGGTGCGGAGGCCATGCTGACCTTCTAGTGGCATAATGTGCAACAAACATTTAGATTAGGTCCCAATGAAGAAACATGCCGATGTATAAGACTTGGGATGACCGCCTACTAAGCCTAATGGGCCTCCGCGTGTTCGGTACTTGAGATAGTACCGAGCAAAACAATTAATTTTCAGGCATTGCACCCCTCGAAAGCATGGCATGTTTACACATGCAAAGTGGCGGTTGTCGTTGAAACCACCATAAACAATACATCAAATGGGTCCTAAATGATTTTTCTACGATGCCATTTAGACCATATAACCTGATAGCATGGCCTACATGATGATAAGCTTCGGTACTTGAGATAGTACCGAACCACGGGGCAGTAGCCATATATAACGGGCATAAGCAGTTAGGGTTCGGGTTCGGGTGACAGTCATACACACTACTATAGGGAGAGTCACAAGGCAAGCGGTGTGACTGTTCCAGCACACCACCTACGTGTGGTGACTGGCTAGCCGAAGGTGAAACCTGTGAACAACCACCATCTACAGCGGTGGAAATTGGGCTCTAAGGGAAGGCCTGTCCTTTTTGGCAGGGCGGTTCCCAGTCAAGAGTTGTAAATCCGAAACCGGTCCGCGGTGATCGGACCCCTCGTGCACATACAGCTACGGTCAATCTCACCGCTGTGCAGGAGCGGCATGATTAACTTCCTAGCCACTAGTTGAGCCGTCGCAAAAAGTTCGGCATGAAAATGCATAATCGATCTAAATGGAGGTTTTATGATGTTTGGAGAGTTACTAGGCCTTATTAGGGCAATAATAAGACCCCGTGAGGAAAAAATTTTGGTTTTTTTTTTTGGTGCTCGCCGGGGGAAAAAAACGCTGTTTTCGGGCCATTTTGAGTGGGCGGGGGCTAGAGGATTTCAGTTAGGTGACCAAATCGCGCGTTTGAAGTTCGTGGGACCTTTCAAGGACCATCACGGGCAACTTAGTGGAAGAAATGATGAGAATATTTTTTTTGGGTGCTCGCCGGGGGCCAAAATGGCTGTTTCTGGGGCCTGAGCGGACCATTTTGCGTGCGCGGGGGCTAGAGGATTTCAGTTAGGTGACCAAATCACGCGTTTGAAGTTCGTGGGACCTTTCAAGGACCATCACGAACTACTTAGTGGAAGAAATGATGAGAAATTTTAATTTGGGTGCTCGCCGGGGGCCAAAATGGCTGTTTCTGGGGCCTGGACAGGCCATTTTGAGTGCGCTGGTGCTAGAGGAATTGGATATAAGATCGGGATCGCGTGTTTGAAGTTCGTGGGATATTTTGGGGACCCTCACTAAACACTTTGTCGAAGAAATAATGAGAAAATTTTATTTGGGTGCTCGCCGGGGGCGAAAATGGCTGTTTCTGGGGCCTGGACAGGCCATTTTGAGTGCGCGGGTGCTAGAGGAATTGGATATAAGATCGGGATCGCGTGTTTGAAGTTCGTGGGATCTTTTGGGGACCCTCACTAAACACTTTGTCGAAGAAATAATGAGAAAATTTTATTTGGGTGCTCGCCGGGGGCGAAAATGGCTGTTTCTGGGGCCTGGACAGGCCATTTTGAGTGCGCGGGTGCTAGAGGAATTGGATATAAGATCGGGATCGCGTGTTTGAAGTTCGTGGGATCTTTTGGGGACCCTCACTAAACACTTTGTCGAAGAAATAATGAGAAAATTTTATTTGGGTGCTCGCCGGGGGCGAAAATGGCTGTTTCTGGGGCCTGGACAGGCCATTTTCAGTGCGCGGGTGCTAGAGGAATTATTCATAATAACATCGGAATCAAGTGTGTGCACGTTCGAACCGTGGTGTTCGGCAATTATAACATGTAGAAAGTTATCAACATGCCACAATATATTGCAAGAATGAATGCAAGCATGAAAGCACACCATGCATGCATGCAACCATGTGCATGCATATTGCAAGCATGAAAGCACACCAACACTAGCAATACTCTAAAATAACATTAACAATACGTAACAAACACATTATGTCCTACCTACCGCCGCCCAAAGTGTGGCCCCAGCACATTGCAAAACTCATCAAAATTCAGGCTCGCATGGCTTAGATTAGGCTGGCCACCTCCTTGGTTGCCGCCCAGCATAGCAGCACGCAACATTTGCACCTGGTTCACAGACATGGTGACGGACATGGTTGGCTCCACCCCGTGCGGTTGCGCCTGCAACATCAGGCTGTTCATGCTTCCCCCCAGAAAGGGGCTCGCATATTGCTGTCCAAGCCCCAATCCTTGCAACTGCGCAAGCTGAACCAGAGGGTTGTTGCCAGCCGGTCCCTGAGAAGGAAAGGGGTTCCCAGTCGGATACCACGCCACCGGCATCGGAGCCACGCCAAAGCCCATACCAGCCACGGGAGGCTCAGACGCTACCGGCGGCGCAGTATCGGCAGCAATCGGCGGCGGTGTCTCGGCAGCAACCGTCGGCGCGGATTCGGCAGCAATCGTCGCCGCGGATTCGGCGGGTTTCGCATGGGCGACGACAGGTGGTTCGGGTTCAGGCTGTGTTTCTAGCTCTGCCAACTCTCGCTTCAGTTTAGCAAGTTGCAGCTTTGCTTTCACGTCAGCGATCTCCCGCAGTATTTCCTGACTTGGTGTCACGACCTCCGCCTGTGACACCAGTTCCATCAGGCCTGCCGCCCCCTCCTCCCTGCCGACGCTCACCCCGTCCACCGACCTGGTTTCCTCCGATGGCGTGCCTTGCCACAGATTCAGGGGCTCCAACGGAGAAAACATATCCTCCTCCCACCCTGCCTCCTCCGTAGCAGTAGCAATGGGTGTTGGCAAGGTCTCTTGCGACCCCACCGGAACCCCACGGGGACCAACCTGCCTCTTGGATCTGGTTCTCGTGGTAGTTCCTGCTGCCTCATCCGCACTCCTCTTCGTCCCTGCCACCTTCCCTGCCGTGGCCTTCTTCCCTGCCTTCTGAGCAGCAGCAGCTGCTGCTGCCTCCTTCGCTGCCTTCTCAGCAGCAGCTGCTGTTGCCTTCTGAGCAGCCGCCGCTGCTGCCTTTGCCTCCGCTGCTGCCTTTGCCTTCGCCTGCTGCTCTGCCTTCTTCGCTGCAACCTTGGCTGCCTCCGCTGCTGCTTTCTTGCTTGCTGCAGCCTACTGTGTGGCTGCCTCCTTCGCCGCCGCCTGCTGCCTCGCCACCTCCTCCCGCTTTCTGGCCGCCTTCTTGGCCTCCGCCGCTGCACCCGTTTTCGGGACAGCATCCGCTGGCCCCCCATACACCGGCTTCAGCTCACCAGCTAGAAAGTCTTCTTCTTTCTTCCAGTGGTGATTGAAGCTGGCGACCTGCTCAAAAGTGCCCGCCTTGTGCGCCTCCTGAAAGCACTTGCAGGCTTCCAGCAGAAGATCAGCAGCCTCCTTCCTTGCCTCCTCCTCGATCATAATTTGCACCCTTTTTCCGCCTTTAGCCGTGAGGCTGCTCACTCGGAACAGCACCAAACGACGCTTTCCTGACTCCGCCCCCTCCAGACTCCACGGCCCATACACCCAGCAACCCACCCCGTTCTGCGGTTTCCCAGGTTTCACCGCGGGGCCCGCAATCCAGCACTTGCTCGGGTGCTTCTCGTGCGTCACCACCCTCCCAAACGCCATATCCCCCTGAAGACTATTCCGCAGGCTCACCTTCTCGTGGAGGCTCCAGGCGATCGTGGGAGAATTACAATTTATCGCCACGCAGTAGTTCATCTCCTCATACAAAGCTCTAAAATAATATTTTGTCATCGGCGGATTAGGCAGCAGCTGGCGTGAGTCCACGGCCTGTATCCGCGAGAGCGGACCGGACAAGGCCTGTACCGGAAACGTCACGTTCTCCGGCGGGTTCGCTCCCACCAAGTCGATGTAAAAGTGTACGGACCAGCGCGGCCACCCCGTGTGCTTGAACTCCGCCCCGCAATGCACCAACCTCCCATGAAACACCACCACACTCCTCGCATTCAAGAAGAGTGTTACCCCCGCCAACCCCCTGCCCTCATGGGATTCCCCCACCTTCACCTTGTGCGACCCAGGGTACACCACAAACTGATACTCCTCCGTGTACACCGTGAGCACTCCGTACTCCCCCTCGTCGTAGTGCCTCCCTTGCCGCTCCGCTCCGCAGTGCGTCATAAGGCATGTCCGTGCCATCATTCCAGAGCGCATTTCTAAGTCCCTGCTATCCACCTCCCCCAGCTTTCCCAGCACATCCCCCCCCAACGCCTCCAACCGATTCATCAACCCTGTCTTCTCCTCCACGTCGACAATGAACCGGTGATCGTCCGGTGTCGAGTGCACCTTCACCCCTTTCTCCTTGCACTCCATGAAGTTCTGCCGCACTTTTTTCGTCTGGTACCCTTTGTGAAACTCCTCGTGCAGGCTGTCCAGGTCCGCTTCATCTTGCATATAAGCGACGAAATCGAGCCGGCTCTTTCCAGCTGCGCTTGCCAATCAGGAGGGTACAGCAAGGAAGGCTGTACCCTCGAAGCAGGATCCTCCTCCCCAGGCTCCTCTGCAGGTCCTGCCTTCATCGCCTCCCCTGCGGGCACCTGTGCAGCCTCCCCTCCTGCTGCCGCGATCGCCTCCCCTGCTGCCTGCTGTGCTGGCACCTGTGCAGCCTCCCCTCCTGCTGCCGCGATCGCCTCCC
>LGRX02000155.1:0-57716 GCA_001247695.2 Cymbomonas tetramitiformis
ACCTTCAACATTCGGCAAAAGTCCGGTTTGTCACCTTTACATCAGGGTTTCTACGTTTTTAGGCACAATCCGGGCGCCCGGACAGGCCAGGGATTACGGTGTCCATCGGTTTGGAAAAGCCATCTTAAAAATCGACTAGGTCCACTTCTGGGGATTAATCCAGAGGCTTGGAAGTCCATTGGAATGGGACATTTGCTCCCACTTGAAACATTCCATGCCTCTGGAATTCCAAAGTGAAGCATTGGAACCTCACAAAGTTTTTTAGAACGTTTTGAGGATTGCAAAAATCACCTAAGGACCAATATTCCAACGGGTTGGCTCACCCAAACCAATGGCATGGAATTTTTTTGGTAAAAATCGACTAGGTCCACTTCTGGGGGTTTATCCAAGCCCTTGGAAGTCCATTGGAACTGGACATTTGCTCCCACTTGAGAAATTCCATGCCCCTGGAATTCCAAAGTGAAGCCTCTTATTTCAAAGCTTAACACTTGGCTGTTTTTTGTGTAAAAAGCCCAAAAAACAAAATCTCGGAAAATTTTCTGTTTTTTTGAAAAGTGGACATATGTTTGGCCCCGATGTTTTTGATATGCAGCGACGTGAAAAATGCAGAAAATTTGTTTTCTACCGTCAATTATGCACATCTTACGGGAAATTTCTAAAAATAGAGCTGCGACGAATTCTGTAGAAGGATTTGCTCCAAAAAAGGAACAGTCCCGTGAACGTCGGCGTTTTTTTGCTATCGACCCGATCCGAGGGTGTGGAATTAACGAAGACCGTCAGATTTTTCTGGTAGTCAAAATGAAACATCTAAGGGTTCCTATAGTGCACATGCACAAGTAATCGGCTGGTAAATTAACGAAGACCGTTCGATTTTTCCATAAATCGAAACTCAAAATGGCTAAAGGTGATACAGTGAACAGGAGGGATGTGCGCACATCCCAGCTGTCCACCGTAAACCTTTAATGGGATTCGAACCCATGACCGCGAGCTATGAAGAGCGACGGCTTACCATCTGGACTATCGATAAGTCAAGATGGAAAACACGGCAGCGATTGCAATGTCATACCCGTCGACGGAGGACAGAGGTGACAGCAGTCGCAGGTCCGCTCGAAATTCAAAATTTCGTAAAAGAGCGCGATAACGCGATCCAGTCGCTCGGACCAATGCACCAAGCCGCCGGACCTGCCTTGGAACAGATTTGCGGCCGTTGTGCGTTAAAAGAGAGTCAAACTATTTGCAGCACACCACCGTATTCAAGCCGTACCGCAGCCCACCGTAGCCGAAACCCACACCGTAGAAAAATGACACGACTACTAAGGAGAAGCGATAGGAAGACCCCACCGCCAAAACAAACTGTAAAGAAAAAGCTGCTCGACAAGTCGCCGCGGCAATCTGCTTTGACCGATACGAAAGACTCCACCACCCGCGCTCTAATGGCAAGAATCGCGGAGATGGAGCAACGTCTCTCCTCTCATCCGCAGTCTTCAAATCCCCCCGCCGCAGTCGTAATGCAGACAGCTGGCGGGGTTTCTGGCCCCACGCAAGACGACATCAACGACATGCGTTCGCATGGCCGGGACATTATCGAGAAGAGAATGGAGAAAGGCGACATACCGGTGGGAGCCACCTCCTCGCGATTAAAAAGCTCCTTAGTCCGCGATGTTATCGAGGAGATTCACGCGGTCACGCCGTCTGTCCCGAAACGCCAAGTGAGCATGTACCTGACCAGCCGCTTAGCGTATTTGAAAAATACCAAGGCCACAGAAGGACGCTGGAAACAGAAGTTCACCAAACAATTTCCGGACGGGTACTTCGCGCGCTACGAAGGCCCCGCAAGGGGCTTCCGATTATTTGGAAGAGCCGAGTCCTTGATCACCGCTGCTGAGACCGAGGCGATCCTCAACTTCCAGGAGGCTGGGCGTCCGAAGTCGGGGCCGCTCTATGATGCCGTAAAATCTATCAATGGATGGACAAAGGAGTCCATCCCAGACGATGGACAAGGCGAAGAAGAAGAGAAGAAAGTCAAGGTGGAGGAGCCCCCTCCGCAAAAGCAAAAGGTGTGTACTGCCGCTGGAACCGTGGTTCCAAACAACTGGAACTGTGAGTCCACGGGTTTCTTTAAGTAACTTTATTTCACGCACGAGCACGGGCCTATTCCCAGCGTTTGGAACTATTTTGGAACCCCTTTGGAACTCCTTTGGAACCGTTTTTTAAATATCGTCCAAGCCTTTGGAACCACCGTTCCACCCGTGACTGACATATTGTTGTGTCTTTCGTTTCGAATATACAGGAACCGTTGACCGAGAGCGAAGAAGATGGTAAGCTCACCAGCGGTCGCTTCGTCGAAATATTCCACGGTGCCCAGAAGGGGCACAAGTCGCGGCCGCCAGCGGACACGGATTCCTTCACGAACATCTCAAAGTTTTGCATCGCGCGCGGTTTGTTAGACGTGGTGGGGGAGGGCCCAACGGGCATGGCAAGTCTTAAGGGACTTGTCGTGCCCAAGGACTGCGTGGAGGTAACCCTCTACGCAATAAAGGACGAAGAAGACTACGTCTTCCGCATGCTCTCCCACCATGCGGAGGGCATCAAACTTTTAAAAAAGAAAATGGGCAAGGAGGCAAAGATCAAGGGCGAGGACCTCGCCCACGACGACTCCTCTATTGTCCCCGCCGTAAAAAACAAGCCCACTGTCTGGTTAGTCCCTACCCATTGTTTTACTATTTTCCATTTACTTACGCGTATGTGTTGTTTTACGCAAACCACACCGTCCCAGGTTTGGACGGGCCGTTCCAAGCCCTTGGACTGACCGTTCCCGCCGTCTGTACTCCGCAGGATCCCCACAAAATATGTAAGAAACAGCACGGTGCAAACCGATAAGAACGTCGACTTCGGCAAGAAAAGGAAAGCTGCTGCTCCTGAAGGAAGCAGCAAGCAGCAAAAGAAAGAGGAGGAAGAGAAAAAGGGTGAGGAGGTCGTCGACGAAAAGGAGAGTGATGAGAAAGATGATGACGAGGATGAGGATGAGGAAAAAGAAGATGAGGATGATGAGAAGGATGCGGCAGCATGACTGCTATTTTTGTCAGAATATAGAGCTTGTTAGAGCCCAGACAATAGAGCAATAGAGAACCTTTACGATTCTTTGTGTAAATATTTCAAACAGCAATACATATCAATAGCACCTTTGTACTGCATATGCATAATAGCAAGCTCGTGGACCAATGGTTCCAAGCCCTTGATACCTGTTTGTATGTATATAGAACAAAAACAGATTGGAACCATAGTTCCAAGCGGATGGACCTATACCGGTCCTTACGGTTGGAACCGTAGTTCCGGGTGGCTGGAACATTTTTGTAAATAACCACTATAAAAGGTCCCATTGAGTTCCAAGCCGACGTCCAAACGGTTCCTAATGCAGTCCAAACGGTTGGAACCCGTTTGGAATGTCGTCATTATATGGTCCAAGCCGCGTCCAGGCCGCCGGAACCCCTTTGGAATCATTAATCATAATATGTCCTACCGGGTTCCAAGCCGATGGTCCAAACGGGTCCTAACGCGTTCCAAGTTATGACCAAGCCGCTGGAACCCGTTTGGATTGTCGTTATTATATGGTCCAAGCCGCGTCCAGGCCGCCGGAACCCCTTTGGAATCATCAATCATAACAGGTCCTACGGGGTTCCAAGCCGACGGTCCAAACGGGTCCTAATGCGTTCCAAGCTGTTGCCGAGCCGCTGGAACCCGTTTGGAATGTCGTTATTATTTGGTCCAAGCCGCGTCCAGGCCGCCGGAACCCCATTGGAATCATCAATCATAACAGGTCCTACGGGGTTCCAAGCCGACGGTCCAGACGGGTCCTAATGCGTTCCAAGCTGTTGCCGAGCCGCTGGAACCCGTTTGGAATGTCGTTATTATTTGGTCCAAGCCGCGTCCAGGCCGCCGGAACCCCATTGGAATCATCAATCATAACAGGTCCTACGGGGTTCCAAGCCGACGGTCCAGACGGGTCCTACGGTATTCCAAACCGACGGTCCAACGGCTTGGAAGCCGATTGGAATTTTATGTAAATTCCAAGGGGGTTCCAAGGGCTTGGATAGCAAATGTCCCGGTCCAAGCCCTTGGACCGCGGCTTGGACGGGGCTTGGACTGGGACATTTGCTGTCCAAGCCCTTGGAATTCCCAGTGTTAACGCCAACGCCTCTCAAACACATACCTGTCCTACCGGGTCCTATGGGGTTCCAAGCCGACGGTCCAAGCCCTTGGAATAATCCTTATTTTGTAGGGCTTCGTGGTACGATGACCACTCCTGGACGTTTTCTTTCCCGAAGGCGGCTTTTTCGCAAGCTTACGCGATCACGCTCATCGATGCTCGGCCATTTCAGGATCGCCCGCGTTGTTGTCATTGCGGCTGCGCTTAAACGTATCGAAATTCGAAAAACGTTTACTACCGGCTGGCTTTTCTTTCGAGCGGCACGTTCCTCTAACACAGTTAACTCAGGCGCATCCTCGCGTCGTCGGTGCCATAGCTAGTTGCTACAAGGATACTAAATGTCGGGCATTTTAGTGTGCGTACTGCGTGTAATCAGATCAGGGGATCAAGGCTTGACAATTGTTGTTAATGTTGTTGAAGGTGTCTCGGTGTGTGGCATCAATACGACGTCCGAATCCCAATGGTGTGCGAAACGGTTGGATCTTGGATGATGCGGTGACCACTCAAAATTCAAAATTTGTCAAATTTCGAATCCCCTCCCCCAAATTTCGAGGGCACAAAATTTTGCAGCATATATTTCTTCAAAATTTTCTGATTTTTTTAGGTACCTAAATTTCGCCAAAAATTTCGCGAAATCTGTGGAAGGCCTTACATGCTTAATATATCAGCTGGACTGTATATTCGGTATATATCGGTGAGATAGATAATCAGAATAGATAACCCGTGAGAATACTCAGTCTTCCCGTTATATGTTCGGGGTCTAGGGTTCCGGGACCGGTGACAGTCATACACCCTAACTATAGGAATGGCAGTCGGGGCGTCAATTCCAGCACACCACCTAGGGTGGTGACTGGCAAACTAGGTGGTCACGGAACTGAAACAAACACCTACTCAGCTTCGGTGGAAATAAGCATCCTATAGGAGAACCTGTCCTTTCTGGCAGGGTAACTCCTGAAACTAGCAGTCAGTGAGGCATACTGCAGAATACAGATACAGTTAAAACCCTAAAATTAAGCCCATCTTGGGGCAACCTGAACCAACAGCATTACAATCTGGAGGCAGGCTAATCCAATCTCGTCAACTCTAGCCACGTCGAGAGTGCCCTGGAGAGCCGGTGCCACTGCTACAACGCCCAGGAGAGCTGGTACCACTGTTTGACGAATCATGCGTAGAGCAAAATGAGAAAGTTGAGGATGTGCCGATGTCGCCGTAGCCAGTTGCACCGGGTGCAACCAGTCCGGCCCGGTGTTGGATTGAAGAAGCAGGTTCATCCCCGGTCCCCCCGCCCCAGGCGGGTGGCACGTAGACCGTCGATGGCGGAGCACCACCCGGCGAGGGCGGCGCGGTGACAATCGGAGCCGCCACGGGCGGCTGCGAGGGACCCGGGTACCACGTCCAAAGGGTGCCGAGGTAACCGCCATGATCGTTGGGGTACCATCCCTCCGGGCGCCAATAGAGCGCCGGCGGGACGGCTGTGGGCGTCAGCACACCAGCACCACCGACCTCGTCGCCGGTGTGCTATGTTGCCGATGATGCTTGCGCTATGGCTGGCACAAATTTTACCAAAGGTAATACCTGGTAAAAGTAATACCGGTATTTTACCCGGTATTACTTTACCCCAAATTTCATTACCCCAGCGCAGGGTGGTATTACCGCATTTTACCAAATTTTCATACCTTTGGTAATACCGGGTACGAGTATTACCGGGTATTACCTCCGCCATACCATCGATTTTACCCTATTTTACTATGAAAGTTCGCACCGATTACCCGATTACCTTACCGAAATGGCCGAAATCTGTGACATGAAAATTTTGGGAAATTTCGAAATTTCGAAATTCGTGGAAGAAAGCCAATAGCAAGTTTCGGGAACGATGGGCGAGGTTGCAATGTGCGATATGTGCTTGATTCGATACAGTTTTAATACATTCGAGAGGTTCGTTAAAGCCGCTTTTCTTGAATATTGCCAAATTTCTCATCCCGGTATTACCCCAGTAATACCGGGTAAAGTAATACCGGTATTTTACCTGGTATTACCAAGGCCCAAAATCCTTTACCCGGTAAAATGCCAGCTATAGCTTGCGCGGAGTGACCTCGGGAAGGCATGGCGGTCGCACAAACAACGAACAGCAAGCAGATTGCGAGGGATGTGAGGGCGGAGAACCCAAAACCCATCGGTGGTTTGCCGCACCCCAAGGCCCGCCGCGGTGGCGGAAGACACTCGTCGTCATCCTCGGAGTCGTCTGCTGCCACTGAAACCGAGTCCACGGGCGCAACGGTCCCCATGCTGTGCATCGCAAGGGTCGGTTCCGGTCCCGTGAGGTCCAAGCTGACCGCGAACTTGTCCATGAAGGACATGTGCGGCTCGTGCGCGTGCAACGCGCTGACGGGGTACATCTCCTCGTCAGACACCGCCGACTGCGGAGCGGAGGGCGGTGCTGGCGGCGGTGGTGCGACCAGAGCGTCGGCATGGACCTCGTCATGGACCTTGAAGTTGTTGATGTTCATAGCACCACCAACCGCGCAAACCCCGAAGCGGGCGTGTCAGCGGGCTGGCGGCACTCCAGATACTCGTCGATGGTGTCGGGCGCCCGCTCCTCGGCGACAGCGAAGGAGAAGGCGGAGACGGTGTCGTAGAGCTCCGGTTTGCCGTCTGCAATGTAGCAGACGGCGTCGAGACGAGCGGCGTCGTTGTTGTCCATGGCGTTCTGGAACAGCGTGGCGAAGACGTCATTCTCGCTGTCCGGTGTCCGCAACGCTGAAGCCGTGTGCTCCAACATGTCCGCGTGGCCCGCCGTGCGGGCAGTCCCGATGCCAATGCTTCTCCGCTGTAGCGGAGCACGTCGGGTTCTTGCACAGAGGAACGAACGTACCGGTGGGTTTGTGGAAAGCCACCTTCCCCGAAGGCTTCCCACGGAAGGTCTGCGGGAAGTTGCCGTGCTCGGGAAGAGGCTTCGCCGCGAAGCGGACCCCGTCACCATGTCCACCGCGTCCGATGGCGTTCTTCTTGTCGCTGCGGGTCGTGAAGCCCTTCGTGTCGTCGATACGGCTGTGAAGTGCCTTGATCTCCTTCTTCATGTCGAAGAGCTGGTTGCGGAGCTCGCTGAAGATGGTCTTGAAGTCCTCGTCGTCGCCCTGTCCAGTCAGGGTGAGGGCGGAGAACGTGCGCGCAGCAGGCGGGACGTGCGAGTCCGTCCCGTTTTGTGCGTAGCACTCACGGGTCCATTGCTGAATGGTGGCAAGGGACTCCGCCGCACGTTGGTCGTGCAGCAAAAGCCGGTTGACAACCGGGGCATAGAAGACCGGGTCGAGGGACTTGATGAACAGGGACTTGACCTCCATGTCGTCGAGGGTGCTCTTCCGTCGAGCGGACCGGAGAGCGGCGTTGAAGGCGGCGATAGTCCGCGACGGGTCGAACTGGATGATCTTGATGGCCAGAAGGTCTGCGGTGCCCTGAAAGGGTCCGCCGGAATCCAGAAGCATTCTGGCGATCTCCAGCAACACCCGTTTCTCATCAAACGGGCGTGTCTCCGCCGAAGACTCCATCCAGTCTGCCGCGGGCGACACCGGAGCGATGATGAATTCCAGTGTCGAAAATAGCAGCTTGTTCGCCTCGGCGCGAACGGGCAGCGTGGCATCTTCCAGGTCGAACAGAGAAGAAAATGCGGACTCCTCAGTGACGAAAATGTCCCGTAGCGCCAGAACCAGACGGGCGAAGACGGAGCTGACGCTCGACTCCGTACCGTTAAAACGCCCATGTTTGCCGTCGTACACCTTCTTGATGACGAGCTTGGCGGCACGCTCGTCGAAGGATTCTTTCGCCAGACGTTTGACCGCGTCGAGGAACAGTGCCCCTGCCGATTGGGCAGCCGGCGCAGCCGCAATCGTAGGAGTGGCTGGTGTAGTCGCATGTCTGGCTGCGGCATCGTCGAAAATGGTAACTAGGAGGGAGCGGCGTGCGGCCGCAGTGTGCGATCTCGTAGAAGTACCCATGATGAAATGACTATAGAGACAGGGTGAGGTGAATAATGCGAGGCGAGGTCAACGGTGTGGGCGACGGCTTGCGAGTTGTGGCGGGTCGTCGAGGATAAATCGGGGAAACAGCAAATTGCACGCGGTCGTGTGGGACGAAAGGACGTGATCAATGTCGGACGCTGTACTAGTGACCAGAAACAACAAAATCCAGCCCAACGATACTGCACGGAAATCAAGCTGCCATAACGCGCACCCCAATCATGTCCAATCAACCGCGCGTCCGTAACCGGAGCCATACCGCCCATACCGAAAACCTCTCTAACGCGGGCCCTCACCCCATCTCAAGCGTCGGTGTTTAGCCACTCATGGCCAACGTCGCAGTGTAAAATTAAGCGTGCGTGGTACCAAACCTGCTGGATATATCAGCTGGACTGTATATTCGGTGAGATAGATAATCAGATTAGATAACCCGTGAGAATACTCAGTCTTCCCGTCATATGTTCGGGGTCTAGGGTTCCGGGACCGGTGACCAGGGAAGATATCTTACCCCGATTGGCCGGCCCCGGGCCGAACTGAGTCGCCAAAATGAGGCCCGGGCCGAAGAGGGACCGAAAGAGAAATTGCTTTGGGGCCGAACCAATTTAGCGCAAATTTCTAAAAATTTGATGAAAATTTTGCGATTTTTGCAGTTTCCCATACTTAAGATTAAAATTTTCGCGCCTGCGGCGGGCATTTTGTAGTTCGGACCGGGCGGGCCGATGACGGGCCGAAAGAATTTTTGATTTGGGGCCGTACCAGCTCAACGGAAGATATCTTCCCTGCCGGTGACAGTCATACACCCTAACTATAGGAATGACAGTCGGGGCGTCACTTCCTCCAGCATTACATGCCGAGCATGAAAGCACCCAGTATTCTACGGTCATCACTGTAAATCATGCGCCATTTGAAAATACATATAATGTGCGCTGTAATCCGATGATGCCATTTGTCCATAATCATCTGTAAAATCACACTATGAATATTGTGTCGACATTTTTTATGTTAGCGCGATGCTGATGTTCAGTATCGTACACAGTCGTACAATACGACTGCGCGCTTCATATTATCGGAATATCCCGGTTCGCGGATATCAGACAGTCCTGGAACCAATATATATAGATAAACTCTCATAAGAAATAAACCCTAAGCTAGATATACCCGGAACAGTCTCGAAGTCGGTACGGTCTCGGTCCTAGCTACCTGTGACACCTTGATGTGTCACAACACAGGCTTACGGATCATTCACAGTCCAGTGTTGGCTACCTAGGAATCTGTCATAGGGGCCTGCACCGGGACTCCCGGTCAGGGCTGCCTCGTATACAGATTTCAGCACACCACCCCAGCACTGTGGGTGGTGACCGACAGGTAAGTCAGAAATGTAAGACAATGTTAGGGCAGGAGCCAGGGTGACAAGTCCTAACTGCTAATCCAGCTGTGCTATTCCGATACACAAATCGGAACCCTCTAGCTGGCACAAGAGCAGAAATATACAGGCACTCAGGTCCCGCTAAACTACTGAAAGGCTCTGTGTCAGCAAGTCAGTTTGAAGATTTCAAAGGTGTCAAAGTAGAAACATAAACCAAATTGAAGACCATGTTGAGGTCAAAGTACATCTCAGGTTCTCAGCACACCACCCCTAAAGTGGTGCACTGCCAGAACCAGAACCAGAACTAGTCAATAGCAGACTCGTCCTCGTCAATGTCATACGGAGGAGGGCTGTAGTCCGGAGACGGTGGAGCCCCACCGAGAGGCTCACCAGGCAGAAGCGGGCCAGGGCCATACTGGAAGACATAACCCGGGACCCCCTGCTTCCACCACTCCCGCAGGTGGCGGTCAGGCGGCACAGCGGAGGGATCACAGCCACCGAGAGATGCAAGCACCGCGTCCAGAGTGTCGGGGCTCAGCTCCTCGATGCCCGGGAAGACACACAGGCCTCCCCTGCACAGCACAGGCTGCGGCGCAGCCTGACCCGATACCTGCACAGGCTCGCCGTCATTGGCCGCCGTGAAGGCGGCGGCACCCACTCCCATGACAGAGATCAAGAGAAGGAAGGAGAGGATGAAGGGCATCCCCCACGTACCCGCGTGAGCGGGGAAGCCCCATGGTGGCTTGCCGCAACCATAGGCGCGGGAAGCACCACCAGACCAGTCTGCGTAAGCACCACCAGACTGAGGTGCGTGGGTGGGCTGCGGACTCCGACGCATGATTTGCCGAAATGGCCGGAGTCCGCGGCTTCACGATGAAGCTACCGTCGGCGAGGTCCTCGTAGTCGTCCGTGTCGTAGCCCGTGAGATCAACCTGCCCGATGGCGGCGTGGTTCACGCGGTCTAAACGAACCCAGCGAACTCCCCGTCCGTCGCCGCCGTGGCGGTCACCCGTGCCGATTGAAGTGGCACGGTTTCACATCCTTCCCCTGCGAGACAGGCATAGCAGGGGCCGGCACGGCGGATGCCGATGCCGCCGCACCACCTGCCGGAACCTGCTCCTCGGGCGTGATCCCCGCTGCGGCGGGGCCACACACCAGAGCCGAAGTCTGCGGCTCAATGCCTCCAGGAGGTGGGAAAGATGCGTGTGTGAAGTGCACCTGGTGATTGGCCGCGGAGTGAACCTCCGCGGCAAGATCGTCGAGCCGTCGGAGAATGTCGTCTCCTACGGGCTCGTCGGAAGCCGACTGCTGCTCCACCGCGAAGCCGTAGGCGGACACGTCGATGCCGCCCACCGCTCCCGCACAAAGCACCGCAGGCGGCCCGTACGCGGTGGCCGCACGAGCAAAGGACTCCGCGCCATCGTCCGCTGCCTGCTGGAAGAGTGCACACATGGCAAGTGCATGCACCCCCTCCGCGTCCTCCTCGTCGATAGGAATGCAGAATGCCGCGGCGGAGGTGGGCGGGTGTTGGCGCCCGCCCAACGGGCAGTCGCGGTAGAAATGGCAGCTCTCACCTTTGCCCGCCTTCTTGCACCTGCCGCAGAAGAACGGCTTCGCTCGCTGGTCGTCCCGGTCGAATCCCACGGGTGGCGCCTTGTGCTGCCCCACACGGAAGCCCCTCGGCTGCTGCTGCCGCCGTTGTTGTTGCTGCCGCTGCTGCACCCGCTGTTGCCGCACCACCGGAGCGCTCTCCCCGTGCTGCCGCTGTAACAACTCCTTCAGCTCCGTGATCTTCACGAGGAGGGCGTCGTACTCGCTGCTGGAGAGGTGCGCGGAGATGCCGTCCGCGCTAGAAGCTGCCTTCCCCGTGTCAGTCTGAGCCCAAGCCAGGTAGATTTCTACCACCATGGAGCGGAGCGAGGCCAACGGGACATGAGTCAAGTCAGCAGCCATGGGGTAGCGCACCTCGTAACCGCAACGTAGAACGCCGGGTCAAGTCTGGTGTACAGGCTCAGCTTCCGCGTAGCCTCCGTAGCGGTGTCAAGTCGGAGGCCTTGTTATCCCGCACCAAACGTTGTTCCCGCGCCAAAATCGGCTGCGGGTCTACGTTTGCGGGGCAACGCAAGGCCGCATGCTCCTCCTGCTGCGACTCCCGTAGCCGGCGCCACCGGTACGCAGCCCTTGATGATGTCGATTAAAGCTCGCCGGCCATCTCGGTCAGACGAAGCATCCGTACCGGTAAGCCAGACATACGCGTTGTTGTGCTTCTCCACCACGAGAGCCAGCACGTCGTACAGGAGGCCATTCACCCGGCTCACAACCGAGGCGAGGGGGTCGTCGAGATCAAAGGACTTCAACTCCAGTCCAACTGACTCGAACTCCGTACGTAGCTGCACCACCAGGTCGGACAGAAGGACAGCGTCGTCCGTACCGCGAAAATGGTGTTTCTTGTCACCAAGAACGTCCTCGCGGATGCTCTTGGCCCAGGCACGATGCAGACGTGCCTTGTAGATGTCGTCGGTCAACTTCCCATGCTCCTGCAAGTAACGCCTGATGGCCACGTCGGCGTCTTCGTTCGAAGCAGAGTTGGGGGCCTGAACAGTCGGTGTCCGCACCGTCGGGCTGTTCCGAACCCCGTCGATAAGCCTCAGCGAGGCGTCAATGCCGCTATCCCTCGTGAGGGACCTCTTTGCTCTTGTGGTCACACCCATCTCTAGAAAAGCCTGAGGGAAGGTGGTATGCAAGAGCGCGTTTGGATAAGGCCGTGGGGAAAATGCGACGTCACAGTCACGGAAGGAGCGGTAAAGCCATCCATGCAAGCGAGGGGCACTGGAAGACGTCGTCGAGGTCGAAGGTGCTGCAGACACCAGCCCAAGAATCGGCAGCAAGCGGGATCAAGGCAAGCACTAAACCGTAAATGAACATTGCGTCAACTAGGCCCGGTCCAGGTCGAATCCCCATAGCCGCGGCTCAAAGATGCTCACCGCAAACAGCTCATCTCAAATTTCCCGCGCGTACCCAAACGCGCCGTCGCGCACCACCTCTCCAAGCGGCTGTCTTAGCCAATCATGGCCAAATTAGTTGTGGAAAATAGCGTGGAATAAGTCCACGACCTACTGGAATATCCCGGTTCACGGATCGATCAGACAGTCCTGGAACCAATATAGATAAACTCTCATAAGAAATAAACCCTAAGCTAGATATACCCGGAGCAGTCTCGAAGTCGGTACGGTCTCGGTCCTAGCTACCTGTGACACCTTGATGTGTCACAACACAGGCTTACGGATCAGTCACAGTCCAGTGTTGGCTACCTAGGAATCTGTCATAGGGGCCTGCACCGGGACTCCCGGTCAGAGCTGCTTATACAGATTTCAGCACATATGTGTGCGCATATACGTGTATCTTGCGCGTCCATTTTCTCGCTGCGAATGACGAGTATTGACGATGCTCATTTTTTATATGCGCGCCTTGTTCTTGCATATTGTAAAATGATGCGCTCTCTGCGCGTCTACACAATTCATCAACATGACAAGTGTGCGATATGTGTGTGAACACACCTCGTCGTACCCACAGAGTGTGGCCATCTCGTGTGGCCAGTAGGGCCCGCCCTCGATGCCCACCTCGACCAGAAGGAGGGGGAGGGGGAGGTCTCTCTGGTGACCCGTCACGACCTCCACCATCATGCTCTGGCGCTGGCAACGCAAGCGTGCTACCAGGAGGAGGAGGAGGAGGAGGTGGCGGTGGCCCACTGGGCATTGGGGGTGGCACCGCAGGTGGCAAGGGAGCAGCTGTCGGAGGTCCAGGTGGTGCACATCCCCCATCGCCACCTCCAAGTGCTGGTACAGCAGGGTCATGTGCAGGGGGAGGCAGCTCCGCTGAGGGCCCGCCAGGCATCACTCCACCAGGACCATCAGGGGTCCCGTTCGCCTCACGGAAGTTCACATGTCGAACGTCAGCTGTCGAGTCAGTGCCTGGGGTGTGGTCAGCAGGGGTTCCTTCACCAGACCCGAGAACCACCACCGTCTCCAGGGACTGCCTTCGTAGCCGGGCCAGTTGGCGGGAGCCAACGGTCTCGCGCTCTCGTGTGGCGCTGCCCTTGCCCGCCGTCTGCTGCAGGGTCACGTCCCCGTTGCTGGCTCCAGCTCCTCCTCTGCCGCCGGGCTGCCCAGTTTGCACCCCCACATCGGGGGCCACCACCGCGGTCAGGGGGGCAACACCAGCTCGCTGCGGGTGAATCTCCCCCCCGCCCTCCGCCAGCTGCGGATCAACCGAAGCGATCCCCGCTGGGGGGTCTGCGCCGGGGTGCTCTGCGTGCACCCCTCCAGCGTCTGAAATGACCCCCGTTGGAGGATCCGCGCCGGAGTGCTCCGCGGGCACCCCTCCAGCGACTGAATTAACCCCGGCCTGGGGGTCTGCACTGGCGGTCTCAGCTGTGGGGTCTGCAGGAGCGGACCGTGTGCCCCCCCTTGGCTGTGGAACTCCTTCAGGCACTCCCTGAAGGTGGCCGCTAGGGCTGCAGGGGTAAGGGTCCGCCCTTCGTCACGCTCTCGACGCCGCAGCCTCCGCTTCCTCTCCTTGGCGTCGCGATGCCTGCGGGCACGGTCACTAAGTCCGTCACTCTGCCCGCTCCTGCCCGACTTAGACGACCTCGAGGATTTTGATGACCTCGACGAGGACGTCTGCGAGGCAGACGAAGAGCCCCCGCCAGAATTGGAGTCGGACTCCTCGCGGAAAGGCAGGTTGTGCTCGTCCCAGCTCCCCGGTCCCGACGAACGACGAGACCGCCGACGCCCTGCGTTGTTCGAGACGAACACTTCAGGCGGTTGTGGCGGTGCTGCGGACGTCTCGTCCACGCCAACAGTGACAACGCGCTGCGCTGAGGCTGACGCAGCGATGGAGACGACCAACTCCTCCTGCTCCTCCTCGTCGTCATCTACCTCGTCCCAGCGCTGCCCTTCCCCGTACGGATCGTTGGGGTCCACGTCACTGTGGCCCCCCGCCCGCAGATACTCGTCGTAGTCGTTGGGGTCCGCCTCGTACTCATACGCAGACTCCTCGCCAGCACTACGGCCAAATGGGTTGTCGGGGTCTACGTCACTGTGGCCCCCTGCTCTCAGGTACTCATCGTGAGGGCAGGGATTGTCTGCGACAGGCTCCTCCTCCGGCTCATCCTCCTGTACCCCTCCAGCGTTCGTCGCGTGGGCCCCTGCAGGGAAGCCCTCACCGGGGTGCTCTGCGTGCACCCCTCCAGTGGTATGAAAGGCCCCTGCTGGGTAGCCCGTGCCGGGGCGCTCTGCGAGCACCCCTCCAGCACCATAGGTGGCCTGAGCTCCCACCTGCAAGCCTGACGCAGCCAGCACTGCCGCCTCTTCCTGCCGACGATACGCCAGCCAGCGTGCCGCCTCCTCAGCACTCCTAGCAGTCCCTGGCAGCGTCTGAGCCGGGGAGTGAAGTGCAGGGGCGTAAGGGGAGGGAACCCCCCCGAAGGGGAAACCCCCAGACCAGGTCCATGGTACAGCGGGGACCGGTCCAGGAACTGCTGCTGGGGTGTGGTACACCGGGACAGTTCCTGAGGGATGTGGTTGTGGGTAAGGGCTGAGTGGAGTAAGGCGGGGGTCTGCGAGGGGGACCTGAGGTGGTTGATATGGCAGGGGACTGGGCTGTCCAGGGGCCATGAGTACTGCAGGTCCGGTGATGGAGGGTGGAAAGGAGCCAGCAACAAGTGAGGGTGGAAAGGTGAATGGAGACGGGGGTACGGCGTATGGGTCGTAGGGCGGCTGCATATCTGGAAGTAGGCAGGCTAGTTCTGTTGTGGAAGTTGAGGTAACGGTAGAGGCTGGAAACCCTCGGGAAGTGTGAACGGGTCCTCTTCGTCGTCCGACGTAGTGGGGGACACTGAAGGTGAAGGAGGGAAGCCGCCAAATGGAATACCAGGTTGCTGAAGAGGTCCGGGAGGGTAGACCCACTTGCCAAAGCCCTGCTTCCACCACTGTCGTCTGTACGTGTCGCCAATGCCAAAGGGTATGGCCATATGCTGGTGGTCACTGTGGCTCACCAGAATATGAGGGGTGCAGCTTTAGGGTTGCAGTGGAAGAGCTACAAGTCCAGGAAGCTGCCAGTTGATGCAGAAAATATTGCAGTAGGTTGTCCAGTTCCAGCAGGAAGAATTGTGGCTTGTTCCACCAAAGTCGAAAAATTGACGAAAAACGTCTACTTTTATTCAAAGGTTGAATAAAAGTAGACACCCAGAAAAATGACGTTTTTGTGTGAACAAACACGCAGTCAAGCACTACAAGTCAAGTGCAACACTCACATATGTCAACCGTGAAACTGTGAAGCTATACACAAGATAATACGAAGTGTTATAGCTTCCGCCGAAAGAATGTGATGACAGCCCCTAAGGTGTCAGATGTGAAATGACAGATGCTATGAACTGTCTGACTACCGAAGTCGATATCGGAGATGGCGCTGATGACAGTGAAGAAGTCATAGTAGTCGAACCGTATCGGTGATGACACAGATGATGATGACACTGTCGGCATGCCAAATCCAGCACACCACCTCGAGTGAGGTGGGCAGACCAGAATGAATACACTCATACCAATCTCCAGTCCAGACCAGAAGAAACCACAATCATGCCTGCCAGGGCTGAAAACCCCAAAAAGCTGGACAAAGTCCACACGGTCCTGGCAGGCCTATCAGCTCCCTGTCTCTAGTGCCAATCCTCCACCGGGGGAATAGAGTGCTGCTGTGCCCTGAAGGTCCGCACACCGCGGTGTCATGCAGCCGGATGCTTCGTCAGGGATATGACAAGGAGTACCCGAAGGCAGGTCCAGGTCTCCCCGTCACCGTCAGACTTACAGACAAAGGAAGATGTAGGGAGGGTCACAGCGGGTGGAGGCAGAGGCTCTCACGTACGAGACAGGTGCCGGTCACGGGTCCCCGAAGGGTACATAAGGTCGTAGGAGTCAAGGTACGGCATGCAACATTCACATAACAGGTCTCGTGCATGCTTGCTAAACCTCTAGGCTAACTGTCATTCTATCGGTTGATTGTTTTCTGCATATATTCTCAAACCCAAATTATAAAGTACCTGCAACAAAGTACCTGCAAAGCACAGTCAGAAACAAAACCCAAAACAGGACAAATCAGAGGGCACTCACAGTCAGATCATGCTGCTGCTTTCTGAGTAGGCCTCCATGTCGAAAATCCAAAAGATCTGGCAGCCTGAATCACTGCCTTCTGCATATCCATGTAGCTGTCAAAGAGCATGTTGAAGTAGGGCACGGTGTTCTTGGTGGGAGGAACTGGCTTGGTGTAGGGGTCAGCCAAGTTCTTCTCCGAAGGCACCCTCCAGCATATGATCCAGCCCAGTCTGATAAAGTCTCTGAGCATATGGAATCTGACCAGAACATGCTTGATCTTCTGGGACAGTGGGATATTTTCAGCAATAGACCTGCATGCATCATTATCCAGGAGAAGAGGAACCGGAAGCTCCAATCTGGGGCAGGTTGCTGAAGCTGGAAGGTATTCTGTGCTTCTCATATTCTGATAGTCCACTGGCCTGCGGTCTGAATCTGAATAAATCTCGAGTTCATCTGTCACTGACTTGCCATCAGGCCTGACACCACCGACTCCTGTACCCGTAGGTGTAGTGTAATCCAGGAGTTTAGTCAGGAGAGTCCCTGGCTGTAATCCAGGGTAGCTGAATGCAATGTCAGTGGCGACCCTCTCGGTCTCAGTGATCTCAGAATCAAGTCCAGTAGTAGAGGGTGGCTGCCCCTGAATAGGGTGTTGTATATAGCCGAAAATTTCTGTCAGCATAAACATGAGAGACACCACCCGCTGAGCTGCAGTAGATGCTGCAACATATTCTGAACCCGTAGAAGATGTTTCTGTGATTGTCTGTCTGACTGTACCGTACTGTAGAATCATACCACAGAAGAATATCACCATGCCAGAGTATGATCTAGCTGAGTTTTCCAGGTCTCTGGCAAGGTCAGCATCGGAGTACACAAACAGTGTGAGCACCCGTGCTGGCCTCTCAGGGTAATAGAAGGCCATTCTGTAGTGTGCTGTGCAGTCCAGATACTGTGCAATTCTGATAAGAGCCTTCATTGAGTCCTCTGAGGGACAGGCCACAAACTGTGACAGGTAGATAACTGCATAGTAGATATCTGGCCGTGACGTCCTGCTGTGCCAGAGCAGGGACCCAAGGATAGACCGATAGGGTTTTACCAGAGTGAGGTCTGGGTCTACTACTGGTTTTGATATCACCAGTTTAGAGTCCATAGGTGTACGGAAGGGTCTCTCGGGTATGTTGTTAGCTGTCATAAGGTCTTTAATCTGTCGAGACTGATTGAGGTACACCCCCTGGTCATCATGCTGTACTGTCATCTGAAGGATAGAGGATATAGGACCCAGGTGTTTGGCCTTAAAAGTTGCTCTGAAAGCGGTCCAGAAGGCCCTCTCAAGAGCCGTGGAACAGGCCATACCAAAGTCATCCACATATACCACACACATAGCCTTAACCGTAGGCGTGTAGATGTAATAGATACAGGCATCATGTGTAGACTGCCTGAATGATTGTCCCATGTATTTGAAACTGAGCATAAACTGTTTAACCATCCTCTGCCATGATGCGCCGGCAATCTTGAGGCCGTACAGCGCATATGAGAGCAGGGCATAGCTGTAGCCCTTAAAGGTATAGCCAGAGGGAAACTGAATCCACACGGGGAACTCAAGCTTAGCATGCATAAAGGCCTGAGACACATCCAGATGTGACACCACCAGCTGGAATAGAGCTGCAAATATGAATAGCAGTCTGAAAGCTGATATCTCTGGGGTAGCTGAAGAGGTCTCCCACGGAAGATAGCCTGTAGTTCTGCTGCCGTCACCAGCCATACGGGCTTTAAATATCTGATAGGGCTTGCCTGCACCAGTAGGGTCAGGTTTGAATGGCATAGACAGTACAAATAGTGTAGTAAGGTACTGTGCATTAGCCGGAGGTGTCCCCAGCTTGAGCTTTTCCTGATTAACCATATCACCAACCTCCTGATCCATAGCTTTCAGCCAGTCTTCAGACTGTGGTGAGGATAGAGCCTGTCTGACACCGTGAGGTAGCTTAATCTCTGGTGCCGAGACCTCAAGCATATGTGTAATAGTAGAGGTAGGAGCATCAGAGAGAAACTGCTCCATGCTGCTGAAACTGCCAAACATGTACTCTGCTCTGAGGTCACTGCTGAGGGTGTCAGAGAAGGGCAGGTAAGCTGCTGAGTGTGTGGACGGAAAGATAATCAGGTTGGCTGGTAGATCAATGTGCCAGCCAGCCGGCTCGTCGGTGCAGGGTTCCAGGATGACACCGTAGGGCCTCCTGTTGCCTCTGTGGGTGGAGATGAGAATAGCACTGTAGATAGGTGCTCTGATTGTCTGACGAGCCTTCACAATAGTCCAGATAGGATAGTGTTCATTGATGCCATTTAGCTTTCTGTAGCAGTCCAGATAGTGTAGAAGGTCCCGGTAGTGCCGACCATCTGATGTCTGTAATACATATCTGACTGCCATAGTCCAGGTAACTGTGCCATCTGTCTGAATAAGCTGAACACATGCGTGTGACTCCTCTCCGTCAAAGAAAGAGCCAATACCATGAACCCTCGAGCCTGCTGTGTCAAAGCTGTCACTGAATGGCTGTGGTCTGTCATAGGATGCATCAAACTCCCGCTCTGCCTGATGTGGGTCTGGAAAGGAGCCCAATATCTCTCCCATGTCCTGATGATTATGAATCCAGTGAGGCTTACCAACATAGTGTATCATATTAGTCTCAGTATCCAGGATCTTATATGCCAGGGAGCTGACTGATACACCGACAAGACGGCCCGACCAGGCCGCCCGCTGGGACTTCCTAGACATGCCAGGCTGTCTGGAGTTCCGCTGCTGCTGAGACATAATGACATAGCAATTCTGGCCGAAGGCCTTCAGTTTTGCATAGCCATAGTGATAGCCTCTGATCTGATGAAATGGTGTTGTAGAGATGTTCTTGTGAGTAGAGATATTCCATATGAAGCCAGCATGGGTGGCAGCCAGAGGCCAGTAGTCCTCGGGCATGCCAGCTGCCAGAAGTAATGCCTTAGCCATGTCTGATATTTTGCCAATGGCATTTTCTGCATGAGGGTTGTCTGTATGTACTGTAGGAGATGACTTCTGGTGTAATATACGGTGTTTTTGATAGAAAGCCACACACTGGGGGTCACCCATCTCTGGAGCACAGTCTGTACGGAGTGTTATGGACTGTGGTGCATATCCCATAGCATGTAAGCTGCCGTAGAAGTGAACCAGACAGGTGTAGTATTCTGATTTCTGGACGAAGGTGTACACAAATATGAATCTGCTGACATAGTCAATGAACTGGCATCGGTACAGGTGGCCATTGTAGCCAGCTGGGGTAATAGGTCCTGTCAAGTCAGCAGCCCACTTCTGGCCGGGCTGTATGGCCACTGATCTCAACTGGTCATGGTGTCCACAGGGCTTCTGCTTCAGCTTACTGGTACAGCATACTGCACAGAACTGAGAGCAGGTCGGCATAGCTGCTATAGCTCGCCTAGACAGCAGAGGCCGACCGAGCTGGATGCCAGGCAGGTCGTAGAGCTTAAGCAGACTGGCTGTAGAGCCGTGACCCATGACTGCATGGAACTCCACAAAGGGACTGACCCGAACAGGTGTGTTTCTGTTCCTGAACAGGATACAGATCTCAAAGGGAGTGCCATCAATGAATACTCTGTCAGGTCCGCCATCTGAGCCAGCCGGTGTCAGTGGGTGACTGGAAGCATATGTGTGCTTCCGAGAGAAGCTGAATATCCTCTTACTGCCTTTAGGATAGATGTGTAGTACCTCCATAGTACAAGTCTTGTGCCATATCTGGTGTTGTGGCATATACGGGACAATCCAGAAGTAGGTGGTATTATGCGGGTCAAGGAGAAAGTCATGGTTGCCCTTAGTCAGCATTCTGTCAATCATACTGATACTGAAGGGAATGTTGCCATAGAAGAACTGACCCGTCCACTGTTTGGTGTGACAATCATCTGAGATAGACCAGTGCTCAAGAGCCGGATGATTGTTACCCTCTCCAACAGGCAGAGAGTCCCCATACATAGATACATCAAAAGCCGGAGTACCAAGTTTAGCTGTAGCTGTAGGAGAGCCGTGAGTAGTAGCCCATTTAGTGTACTCGCTATTACTCCACTGCCAGTCTGATGAGTCACCTGTGCGGGTCCTGACAGCTGCTGAGCCGAAGTGGTGAGAGTGCGGGCGCTGCGGCTCATCCCAGAGGTAATCCACCTGATTGTCTGTGATACGATATGTTCTGCCTGAGTCCAGGTGGGTATAGGTCATGGTAATGAAGTCTGGGGAACTGAAGCCATGCCGGAGCATAACCCGGGTAGATAGGAGTGTCCTGGCGCCTTCCTTGAAGTGGCAGCCAGGTATAGTGTACTCGTCTATCTCCCCTGACAGTATCTCTCGGCCATAGAGGTGTAGTGTACAGGTCCCGTCAGTTCGGGATACGGGACCTGTCATCACCGTAGAGAAGCCAATAGTGGCGGAGGTGTCTAGAGCTGAGATCCTGGACCTGGTGCCTGTGATATTCCCAGTGGCACCAGAGTCTACCACAATGCCATCGCCGTCCCGTGATAGTGTATAGGCCGAGATAACAGGGCTACAGGTGAACACTAGCCCAGGTGGTGGTGTGCCGTGTGCCGTCCACGTGAAGCCGAGCCACCAAGACATGTGCACCACGGCACCACCGACAGTGATCATGAGGTGTGCCAGGTGTGAGGTGGTCTCGAGGACACTGCCAGTCTGCTGCCAAGCCACGGGGCCAACACCACCGACACCTCTGTCCACTGTACTGTCGCCTGATATTGATTGGAAGTCCATGAAGAATAGGAATAGGCACTGAATGATAATGGCCAGAAAGGTTGCCAAGGCTAGAGCCGTGAGGTGTCGGGACCGCCTACGGCGGTCCTCACTGTCTGCTGTTATAGTTGACCGGAACAGTTGTATTTGTGAGGCGGCATCGGGCGGCATACCCGAGCTGGTGAACTGGCCGTGGTCACTGTGAGAGTCTCCTGTGCCAGATCCAGAGGAGGAGTGTCCAGTCCCAGAATCTGACCATTCCCAATCACAAGAACCACTGTTCCCATTGTTACCAGCCCAAGTGCCACCATCAGAGCCCCAGTCATACAGTATCCCCGTCCCCGTCCCCTGGGCCCCTCCCCGTGGGCCCCCAGGTGACAGCAGTCTCAATCTGTCCGAGGCATCCTCCTGTCCCTGAAGCAAGTCTACATCTGCCATGGCACAGCCCAGGAAGCCGAGGACAACAAGGGTGGAGACGAGAGCATGTCTGTAGAATGGCACACCACCCCTACCTACACCCCTACGCAGGGTAGGTCCAGTGACGGAGGGTGGAGGGTCATAGTGCTGTCCTTCCCCTGAGCCACGGGGCTCAGGGCCGTCGGTCTCGTCCGAGGCCTCGACCACGGACCCCGCAGGCACCCCGTGCCCGCTGGCAGGGGGGTCCGTGGCCGTGGCATATAGTCCCGCTCCTGCAGTGACAAAGCACGGGCCAGGGCCGGGAGGGAAGGGCATCACCGGAGGCGGTACTCGTGGAACCCTCGGCGTCGTTGCGGCCGAAGCCGGCAGGGTGTCGTGCCACCGGGTGGGCTGGGTGTGATCCTCACACCACAGCCTGTCCCAGTGGTCCTGCTCTCTGTCGGTGAGGCCGGGAGGAGTAGCCACCTTAACCCGTGAGGGAAGGGACAGTCGCAGCTCCACGGGAGGGCCGGGCTCCGGTCCAGTTACAGACTCCAGCTGTGAACTCCAAGACCTCGGCCCCCAAGCCCCCCCTTCCTCCCGGGTCTCACTGTGATGTTGTTCGGTCATTGACTGAAACCGAAGGTCACCTGCCAACACCATGTCAGCGAACAACCCGGAGCTAGGCTCCAGGGATGCCTCGTGTGCGAAGAGCGCTGACACGGGGTGCAAACAGGTGTCTCCATGCTCGGCATCGTCCGGTGTGTCACCCGATACAGCCGCGGCATGATCCAATGTCTGAGCGGCCCCGTATAACATCACACCTGCGTCGAGATGTGATCGGATAGACGCAGGCTGTGGGTCACACGGTGAGCATGCGATGCTCGGGTCCGCACGGTAGAACGACGAAGAATCAAGCGGTGCCACGGCAGGTGCAGAGTCCATGCGGGCAGCGACCGGTGGGGTGTGCGTGGTGTCACGATCGACACCACCCACCCCGAAGCCGTAGAAATGAACTCTCCCTAGAGAAAGGGAAGAGTACGGCTCCTGAAGATCCTGTTCATTGTAGTCCGCTTCCTCCCCTGCAAAGCAAAAGGCCTGGAATTTTGCGGAAGCTTTCCTCTGAAGCCGATCCCACTCCTCATGTTGTTCCTGAGTGTAGGAGTCAGTCTCCCAAGCATCCCACTCAGAGTCAGTCCACTCCTGTGGTGCCCAAGCGGGTGCATGAGAGTCCTCATCCCCCTGGGTGAGGTAGGCGGCAAAGGACAGGGATCCGTCGTCAGGGTACGTGCACACCGACTCCGAAGAGTCACAAATGTCTGGTGTGCCGTGTTCCCAACAGACTGCCTGAAAGGCCTCCTCCGAATGCTCATAAGCTGCCTGAAAGCGAGCTGTCAGAACATCCGTGAAGGCCCCTTCGGCTAGAGCCTCGGGGTCAAGCCGCATGGAGTGTGCCGCCAGGTGCTGCATGTGTGTACAGTCTGCCTGGCGGTGCCTCCCACCACAGGACCAACAGTTGCCCATGAACTGTTTGGAACCCGGGTGGAAGGTGACTCGGGTCTTCTGCGATTTTCCTTTGCCCTTCTTGCCTTTGCCTTTGCCTTTGCCTTTGCCTTTGCCTTTCCTGCTGATTCCCTGCGGCCAATTCCCCCCCTTGGGCAAGGGGGAGGCAGCGAATCGGAAACTCTTCCCCTTCCCCTTAAAGGGGTGGGAAGACCGAGAAGGATAGTATACATCTCGCGGGCGGGGAGGGCGCAGGTCAGGGGCTCCCCTGGAATCCAGACCGCCACGTTCACCGTGGCGGTGTCCTGCATCATTATAGAAAGCGCTAGTCAGTTGCTTCGTTTTCCCTAGTGTGTTGTAGACTCGCTGAATCGCGAGTCCACAGCTCACCAGGGTCAGCTCAGCTTGTGTTTTGACCTTCTCAATCGCATAGTCCTCGTGCACCTGTTTGTAGGTGACGGGACAAGTGCGACGAAGAAACAGACGGACCGCATCTTCCCTAGAGATGTCGAGGCTAGAGTGTTGCCCCAAGTCAGTCGAAGCGTTACTGACTGCGTCAGTGAACGCTTTGATGAACTGCTTGGGGTTTACTCCAGCCGGGACCTCTACTGTGGGTGTGAAAATGAAGTCCGTCTTGTCAAAGTCTTCAAGGTCGGGCATTACGTCCCTGACTAAGGCGGTAAGAATTACTTTGCCGTCGTCAGGGAAGTAACGGTGAGCTTCCCGCACTGAAGCGAGCGCTGGCCCGCCACAGAGATACTCCAATAACTCCTTTAGGAGTTTGTTTGGAGTTGGCATCACTGTGGCGGTCGCGTCGGACAGCCGGAAAGCATGTGCGAAGAGGGGGTTAAACCGCGTGAGACGAGAGGTTAGCTCCTCAACGAGGGAGTCAAGTAGCGAACGAGCATTCGACTCGTCGCCACAAAACCTCCACTCGTCAATGGCATCCCCCTTGCCACACAGCTTCGATTTAATTCCCCTCACAAGTGCTTCAATCTTCTGGTGGTCATCCAGAAAAGCTGCGGAATCGGAATCAAACTTCTTTTCAGCCGCTGATTGTTGCGAAAGCGCAGCCACTGGTGTGGCCACCAGTTGGTCGAATTGTAATTGCCTCTTTGAGGCACCAGCCGGATGTGCTCTTAATCTCGCTGGTGCCATCAACTGGTACGGTGTAGAGGCCATGGTGAAATTTACAGTCGCGGTGATCGAACGTTAGTCTAGAAAATCCAATAAATCAAAATGTTCGGTGATCAAGGTTCTAAAAATTGTACTAAAAAGATCTCAGCAAGAGAAAACAAATTTACACTTGAACAATCTATAAAAAATAAGGGCAGGGGCTCAAAATGCGGGTTCAAAGGTTCAAATTTTACAGCCGCGGAGAGGGTAGGGTAAGAGAGGGTGGCGATCGTGTCGTGAGGCTTGGTGATGACGCGCGTACTGCTTCGGAGGCTGCGGCTAGCTAGACCGGTCCGCCTGAGCCCTAGGCAATTGTGCTCACGAACGGAAATACATCCTCTCTCTCACTCTACCCCTTCCGTGACTAGTGCGTTTAGAACCTCATGCCCGGATCTCAGCCCCAAGCCCCTATAAGAGCTTTAGCCAGCCATAATTGGCGGTTCTAACAAACCACCTTAGGCCGGTGGTGGGCGCAAACCTGTGTGAACAAACACGCAGTCAAGCACTACAAGTCAAGTGCAACACTCACATATGTCAACCGTGAAACTGTGAAGCTATACACAAGATAATACGAAGTGTTATAGCTTCCGCCGAAAGAATGTGATGACAGCCCCTAAGGTGTCAGATGTGAAATGACAGATGCTATGAACTGTCTGACTACCGAAGTCGATATCGGAGATGGCGCTGATGACAGTGAAGAAGTCATAGTAGTCGAACCGTATCGGTGATGACACAGATGATGATGACACTGTCGGCATGCCAAATCCAGCAGTTTTTGCTCTGGAAACTCATATCTGGTGGGTGAGGCTGCTGGAAGTCGAAAGGAATTATCTCAAAAGTCGGTGGGAACCTCCAGAGTGTGGGCTAGGTGCTCAATATTCATAGTGTTGCCCATTTTTGAATAAAAGTAGACACTTTTTGAATAAAAGTAGACACGGTGTTAAGGAGCCTTAAGTATGGCGGTGTCCAGATGTTGCCACCAAAAGGCTCCCAAACGGTCCCATAGCCCAAGAAAATAGACTAGACTGTCCAAGAATATCCATTCTATGAAAAATAAAGTTGGTACACTGTCCAGAAGTCCGTATTTTGGGGCTGAGTAAGGCAGATTTAGCTAGGGTTTGGGCTCAAAATAGCGAAGATTGAGGTCATATTTGACAAAAGTGATTGTTTTGGCCGGAACTGTGAGTTTTTTAAGGCTGAAATAGTAGTTTCTATGCCATAAAAATTGCGCACAGTTGGCTAAAAGTCATTGCAACTCCCCCCCAATATGTACCACAAAGTCAGAATACGCAATTAAGGAGCGCGAGCGAGCGAAAAAGCGGTATTTTGGCCCAAAAGCTGATAAAAGCCGGTGTCGCCCGAAGATGCTAGACCGAAAAAGCTGCCAACAACCTCAAAATATCCATAGCAAACATTCCCGAAGCCCGCAACGAAGTATCCAAGCCGTTACCGACAGGTCCAGAAGTTGCATGCGCGAGCGCGAGTGAACAAGGCTACAATTCAAGCAATTGCAATATCTTTATGGCAGGAAAGATTGACCAGTATTTTAACAGGTTGAGCAACAGCTCCTCCAAATAGTTACTTCAAGTTAGAACAGCCTCCAAATGGGCAATATTCAAGTCTTATACTTTCAAGGCGCGCAGTTCATATTCTCTAATCGATCTGTCCCATGTCGGCTGGCATATCATCATCTGCCACCTATACAAATCCTAATCAGAGAATATGCATTTGGACAATCCTAATCAAGACAGTTGATTTCATTGTCCCTTGCTGATCTTTGCTTTCTTCCTACGAGGAGCCACGTCAAGCCCTTCTTCTTCATCACTGTCACTTCTTATGGAATACTTCAATTGAGTTATATACTCATGTGTCCAACATCTCGGATATTTCCTAGGTTGCCTCTTCGTCTCTTCAGACACCCCAGCCTTATTCTCACCCATTGAAGTCAATCCAGTATCTGACCCATAAGGTTTCTTCGGTGGTGCATGAACAGTCTCCACCACAGAGGCTGGGGCATCCTCAGATATGGCCTCAGACTTCTGCTCGGTAATAGGCTGATCATCGGGCTGAACAGGTGAGGTCGGGGAGGTGCCCTTTGGTACCCAGTGAAGTTCACCCTTCTCATCCATGATCAATTGCAGTCCCAGTCTCTTCAACCTTCGAGCTTCAGCTTGTTCTTCAGCATCGTCAGCTACCAAGTCATCGAACTCGCTGACGTCATCCTCGGTGTCATCATATTCAGGCGAAGTTGGCTCCCATTTCGGACTGGCAGTGTCCATGTCATGTATGACACCCGCGTCATCTTTGTCATCCGAATCTGGTAGCTTCTCCTTACTGTTAGTGACACCTGCGTCATCATTGTCATCAGAATCTGGTAACTTCTCCTTGCTCCAGGACACAGCGCCTGTACCCGAATCTTCACTGTTCGTAGACGCTGAGTGTGTAGGCTTACGCCCCTGGTAGGGAATTCCATGATATTCATCATCGTCAATCACAATCGTCGGATTCCAGTACGCGATCCCAACGCGGCTAATCGGTAATGAGAATGGCGCTACCGGCGCCTTCAACTGAGTGGCGTCTTCTAGAAACCAGCCGCCGCCCCTATTACGCTCCCAGCGGCGTAGCGCACCAGAAGGGTGTACGATAATATGCTGCCAGCTATAATCAAGTCCAGGCTTTCGCTCCCCATAGTACGAAGTCAATGGCTCGGGAGTCCCCTTCCGAGCCCATTGCCATCTCACTGCCCCAGTATGCATAAATACAATATGCCAATCGAATGGCTTGGCCGGGCTATTGTTCCCTGGCACAACTCCTCCCCTCTTAGCTTGTTAGTACAAAGAGATGATAACTCAGAGTCATTTGTACAGCAGCTAAGATCCAGACACAGATCAGCCATGCTTATGGATGCGTGATATGCTTTTCTGATCGAACAGGTGCTCGAAGAGTTGGCGAAGCAATCCAGAGGGCAGAGGGTATACAGCAGCGGAGACTCCCGCTCCTTGTTGCCCAGGATGAGGCCCCAGTTGAGCAGTTTCCGGATGTGATCCCAGCGTCTGTTGGTGAAGGCAAGGAGTATCCATCGTACAGTACCGCAGGTCCACTGGAGGAGGCGACTGTGTCCAGATGCAAGTAGGCTTGCGGTAGCCAGTGCCATACATACAGTAAGAGCAATACAACGGAGTGGGTAACCGACGAACTACAGGTCGAAATCGCAGCGCAAAGGGAAACCTGCCCATCGGATTTTCCATAAACCAGTGCTTGGGTTTGAGGAAGTCGAAGATTTGGAGCGTACGGCGTACACAGGCATCAGCCTGTCGCAGTTGTCGCACCCCTGTGGTCTTAGCCTGACTGTATTCAGTGCACGGTGGGCTAGCCCAGATGACGTCAAAGTAACCAGGCGCGTAACGCTTGAAGTCCCAGTCCTGAACCTTCTCAGCGTAGGTAGGTTGCCAGCGAGGATCATGATCTACGGTGACCACGGTACTCTTCGGATAACATGACAGGAAACTTCTCTCCACACTACCTGTACCACTGAAAAGTACTAGTAGTCGCAACTCGCGTGTCGAGACCACAGAGTCCAGAAGAGCCAGATGCGTCACAAAGGCGTCAGAGGAGCGACAGTATTGTTCCCAAGGTAGGCAGTTGTCCAGAGAAAGAGGTTCCCTTTCATCAGCGGTGTCCAGGAAGGTTAAAGCTCTGGCGCGTTCCCGCCTTTGCTTCCGCTGCATTCTGACCTCCTGTAAGGCTTTTTCGCGGGCTTGTCCTTCTCGGGATAGTCTCAGTTGTTCAAACTCTGTGAGCTGTTCGAGTTCACCCCCGTAGTTCAACGACTCGCGAGTCTTCCAGGAGTCATGAGCATTAGAGTACCCAGTCCAGCGAACCAGAAATTCTTCCACTTCCTTACCTCCTCTCGCAGGTTTCACTCTTCGAGCCAGAATCTTAGACACATGTGTCTGGGATTGTCCATCCACGAGAACCTTGGCAGGAGTAGGGGTTTGCTGACGCAGCGCAAAAGCTTCATCTGCAGTGCGGTATTCCTTGAGGCGATGCTGCGCAAAAACATCGTGAATACGCCATTTAGGGGGTAACTTGAGCCGATAAGCTACCGGAGCACCTCTGTCAATTTCGGGTAGCTCTCGCTGCTGGTCACTGAAGAACCTCTCGGTGATGGGTAAGGGCCCGTGCCAGCGAGGTCCCAGCTTCCTGAAGGATTCGCGGTTCATGATATTTTCCGTGAGATGCTTGGCATCTACCCAGACCAAGTCTCCCAACTGAAAGGATTTGGCGGTGTGACGCTGGTCAAACTGATGTCGCTGGCGTTGCTGTGCCAGTTCTAGCTTAGTGCGGGCGTCCTCTAGTTGAGCCGCGAATTTACTAGCCATCTCGTGGGCAGTACCTTCTCCACCCTTGCGCCTGGAGTGTTGTCCAGCAGCGGCTTGCAGGAACAAATCCAGTTGCGACATAGGCGAGTGCCCCAAGACCAACTCGAAAGGGGTAAAGCCGGTTACATCGCTCCGCGTATCGTTTATGGCGAACTCCACGTTGGCACACCACAAATCCCAGTCCTCTGGATTGCTGCCTACGAAGGACCTCAGCATGTCTTCTACCACGCGGTTGGTATGTTCAGCTTGTCCGTCCGAACGAGGGTTATAAGGCGTAGTGGAGGCCACTTTGGTTCCCATAAGTCTCATCAATTCCTTCCACATAGCATCCTGAAAACGAGGGTCGCGGTCAGAGACAATCTTCATAGGGGTGCCATGTAGTTTCCAGATGTGGTCGAAGTAGATTCGAGCTATAACCTCAGCGGAGCTGTCCTGGAAGTTCAACGGGATGATGTGAACCATTTTGCTGAGCTTACACGTGAAAGTAGCAAAGGCATCGTGATTCCGCGCCGTGACTGGCAGTCCAGTAACAAAGTCCACACTGACCACTTGCCATAGTCGCGTAGGAATAGTGTGTGGGTTCAGCAATCCATCCGGGTAAGAATTTCTCGGTCGCACCGCTTGACAGATAGCACAAGATGAAACCCAGCGTCCCACATCTTCTGCTGCCCCTTTCCACCAGAAGCGTCGCAGGACTCGTTCCAGAGTTTTGTCCCTGCCCGCGTGTCCAGCTGAAACAGAGGCGTGCGCCTCTTGCAGCACTACCTCACGGAGTGGTGAATCTTCTCCCAGTACCAACTGATAGCGTCCAGCGCTCACCTTCCACAACACATTTCCCACCACGCAGAAGTCACGAGTGCGTTGATGCGGAGCTTCTTGGATTTCTTTCCTTAAAGTCTGTAGGGGGCCAGGTCGCCCATATTCCGCTTGCAGCGCTTTGAGAAACTGACCTCCTGATATCTGCTGATGCAGGTCTCGAACGCTGGCCGCTTCTCCCGTACGCACGATAGGAGGAGGGGAACTCGTCTTCCTTTCCCGCTTGACACGCTGTCGAGCTGGCGGAGCGTACACCACTAGCAGGGGCCAAGGGAGATCCAGAAGGACTCCATCCGGGGCAGCGAACATCTGCACAGGTTCTCCTTGAGCGTCATGGGTAGGAATAATGTACTCCACTCTCATTCCCGCAGATCTGAACAACTGCCGCCACTGTGGCATGCGAGACTGAAAGTCAGGAAGGACAAAGAGAGCTGAAGTATTCTCAGGGTCCAGACGCCATTCTTCCACATATCTCCTCAGTACGGCCTCGATGGTCAAATGGTTGGAGGAGAAGGGAGGATTGCACCAGACGTTCAACCCTCGCCAGTTTTCCTTCAAGCAGTCCGTCCAGTAGCGGTTGACCTGACGATTCTTTCCTCCCAAGTCGCAACAGGCGTCCACCTCGAAAGGTCCATATTCTTGACTCAAGAAGTCGAACATGTCCGCACGGAACTTCCAGTCCTGTCGGTCGCTGGGCTCCAGGAGTCTGGTTGAGGCCTCGCTGCACTTTGGCGTTGCTGAGTAGTCAACAGGGGTCTTCCTGGGAGAAGGAGGCGAGGATGCTGTCAGTTTGCCAGAGCGCGTCTGAACTGCCAGGGTTGCTTCCTCGTACCCGGTTTCGGCCAGCTGCAGGGTATGTAAGGCGTCCATCCAGAGTTGAGGGGAGTCCATCCAGGTGAGAGTCCCACTGTACGCGAGAACTGGTTCCGGATCTTTGGTCTTGGCGCTGTTGGACTTGCGCTCCTTCAACTTGTTGGGATCTACCACTCCCAGGGGCGCACGTCCTTGGCGAGACTCTTTACCAGCGGCAGGTCGAAACTTGTTGGCAGTGTCTGCGGCTGAAGGAGGTCGCTGCGGTTTCCCAGTAACCGGGTGCACAAAGCCAGCTTCTACCAGTCCTTCTCTCGCGGAAATTTCCTTGTAGTCGGGTCGCCTGGACAGAGCGTCTGGAACCCAGAGTAGCGCCCCAGGAATGTACTCCATCTCGGGTACCCCTACCTCCACTAGATCCATGTACCAACGGGCTTGGCGTCGGCTGAGAGGTTGTCCGGGTGCCATTAACCAGACTAGGGGCTTATGGTCACCCTGCAATTGGAACTCGGTCCAGATGAGGTAGTGTCGCCAAGTTTGAGTAGTGCAGTGATGGAGAGCGCAGAGTTCTCTTTCGCCAGCATGGTAGTTCTGCTCGGCTCCATTAAACTGTCTGCTTTCAAAGGCGATGGGTTGCAATCCATTTCCTACGTCTTGCATCAGTACTCCCCCCAGCGCCACTCCACTGGCGTCAGTTTGTACCACGAAAGGATGCCGTCCTTCGGCCGCCGCTTTCATATCGGGTAGCGCCAGAGTGGGTGAAGAACATAGCGCCTTCTTAATCTCCTCGAAGGCCCAACGCTGCATGGGTCCCCATAGCCAAGCGACATCCCCTTTGGTGAGCTGAGTCAAGGGTTGTGCTACTTCAGAGAAGCCCAGCATGTACCGCCGGTAGTACCCAGCCAACCCCAAAAATTGGCGCACATGCGTGGCGTTTTCCAGAGCGGGCCAGTCCCTGATGGCGGCCAACTTGTCATGTTGAGGTTGACTTCCTTCCCGTGAGATAACGTGCCCCAGAAAGCGTATCTGGGTCTGCAGTAGTTGACACTTAGACTCCTTGAGGTAGATGCCCTGGTTCTCACAGACTTCGAGAAATTGCTGGAGATGGGAAAGATGCTCCTCCAAGGTGTTGCTGAAGAGGATACAGTCGTCCAGGAATATTCTTACAAAAGGAAGATGTCCCAGAGCTCGCTGCATGCGTCTCTGATAGCAAGAAGGACTGTTGGTCAACCCCATGGGCATCACCAACCACTCATACGAGCCATAGGGAGAAGTGAACGCCGTCTTTTCCACATCCTCAGACGCCATAGCCATCTGCCAGAATCCATCTACCGCATCGAAGGAGGAGAAGTACTTGGCCCCATGCATGGAGTCGAACAACTGCTGAATGTCGGGAAGTGGATATTTGTCCTTGACGGTCAGGCTGTTGATGGCGCGGAAGTCGCAGACCATTCTGAGTACTTCAGGTTTCCCTGGCTTGGGAACCATCAGCACTGGTGCAGCGAACGGACTTGAGGAAGGCCTGATGTAGCCCTTACTCAGGAGTTCATCCAGGCGTTCTCGCAGTTGAGTCAGCTCCACCATGGACATCTTATAGGGCCTCTTAGCAGGCGCGATACCATTCCATCCCTCTTGCAGTCTCACATGGGCCACTTCATCTTTTCGCAGGGCGTCAAAGTTGGGCAGCGCTTCGCGAATTACTCGAGGTGAAAAGGACTCGATCAGCTTTTGAAACTTCTTTCTCCACTCGGGGGAGATTGAAGGGTCCTCCAAACTCTCGCTGGTGGCCATCGCTGATAACATCGAAGTCCCTACCAAAGGTGTCGCATAGGCCACTAAGATGTCGTGGGGTGTCGCGGCACTGTCCATTCCCGCATATCTGCGCCGATAGGCTTTGATCTCCTTGGTCGCTTGGGCCGCAGATAACATTACCATCGGTTCCAGAGCCATCGCGGTTCTCTCGCCTTTGCGTGTGGAGCTACGCCCCGGCGAACATCCCTGTATCCGCACGGATTTGCCATGATGGCGAAACTTGACTGATCCCCACCCATCATAGTCCAGCGTGACCGGCGAGAGGTGTCTCAACCACCTTCCTCCGAGTACAATGTCCACCTTGATGCCCAGAGGAAGTACTCGCATCTTGATGACCTCGGAGTAAGTCCCCTCTGAAGTCTCGGCGGTCAGCTTGCCGTAAGCGACTTGCGCAGAGGTCTGCACTGACCCATCCGCCAGGGTAACGTTCAGCGGCATTCCATTAGTGCGAACTGTGAGGTTCAATCTCTTGACGCACTCACTGGAGATGAATTCATCCGAGGCCCCAGAATCCACCAGCACGCGCACTCGCTGTCCCTTCAGCAAGGCCCAGAACACCAATAGCAGCGTTCCCTCTTTGTCCCGAATCGCAGTTAGCTGACTGTCCTGGTTCCACATTACTTGACCATCGCGTCGCAGATGTGCACAGATGGCTGCTCGTACTGGGTGATGCAAAGGTACGCGCTGCTTAGACCGGATAGGTCTTGTGCGCGGTGGTGCAGGCTGAGAACGATGATCCGGACCAAAGTACCATCCACCTTCCAGTTCGCGATCTGCTTGTAGCTGTCGCTCCTTGGCGCGTCGCTCCTGTCCTTGAGCGCGTCGTCTGGCGCGGCTCTGCGTGCGGCTTTCCAGAGGGTAAGAGCGAAGAGGTTGGATGGAAATCTCTTCCTCCTCTTCCTCCCCAGAGCTATCTTCTGGTTCGGACTTTGGAGTGAAAGAGGGGGTTTCTTCTTCCCGCGGTGCCGCCTGAGCGTCGGTGACGTTCGCTGGTGCTGCCACTGCTTCATTACCTTCCAGGATCGGCCGCAGACGATGGCGTTGCTGTTTCTGAATGGTTAGTAGCAGTTCCAGGTGGGTTTCCTCCTGGATGGTTTTCAGGGGAGTCGGCTCCACTCCTTCTGTCACCGTTGTCAGCACACTTGGATTGTTCTCCGATCTGGCGATGGCCAGCTGTCGCTCCATCAACTGCTGCGTGAAGTTGAGCGACCGCTGGGAGTCCTCGAGGTCTGAAATGTCCCCAGAAGTTGCGGGCTGCGAACTGGATGGAGATAAGGTTAAATCCAGAGTTGTCGCTGGATTCGCCTCTGATGGTTCCGCTGAGTCCAGGGAGAATGAATCACTTGCTGTTGATGGTAGGGTCAGGTGAGCCGCCTCTTCCGCAGCTTCCCTTTCTCGCTGGTTCCATTGGTGCACCCGGTATAGACTGCACCAGGCGTCTGGAATTCCTACATCTCCACCAGAACCTGGGATAGTACCGCACTCGGTCTCCAGAGATAGCTGAACTGCTCCTTCGGTTATCGTCAGGTCAGGGGTGACCTTCCCATGCCATCTGTACCAGCGGCGGCGATATCTGCGCCACCCTTCGGGTACCCATGCATCTCTCCATTTCTCATTCTCCTTTACCAGCGCTGCCGCGGCCATGTGCTCCGGGTGCGTCATCTCTCTCCAGCGCGCGTGCGATCTCTCTCCAAGCGCAGCCAGTGACTCCGCTCGAAGTCCTGGGGGTTCCTCTCCCAACCTCGTAACCTCTGCCTCATGCTGCAGTCGGTCTCGTACAGTCCTCGGAATTCTGCTGCGAGGTTTTCCAGTGCGCTTGCGCGCTGCGCTCGTAGGGCGCTCTGCGCTTGGGGTTGACGCCCTTTCTGCCCAGGTTGGACACGCTGCTGGTCGAGACGTCGAAGGAAACACCTCAGGTCGAAGTTTAAAAGGTGGGGGTTCGGAAGCTGGGCCAGTTTTTGAAGTTCCACCCCCTTCCTCCCCACTGTCGTCCAGAGGGTGTGAAACCGCGGGTAGCGTTACATCCTGAATCCGCTGCCTCAAGGCTCGCATACGCTCCACCGGAGCTTTTCTCGGTACCCGCGGTCGAGGAGTGTTCCGCCAGGGGGTGTTGAGTGGGTTGAAGGTCCACTGGGTCTCCTCTCCCTCATCCTCATCCAGTGCTGCCAGTACTGATGCCTCAGGGTTAGGGTTAGGGTTAGGGTTAGGGTTAGGGTTAGGGTCTGTGGGGTCAACGCGGGGCGTTTCGCCACGCTCGCGTTGTGGAGCCCGACGGCGATCACCAGTTCCAAGGGAGCGATCTACACTGAACATAACGGGAGGCTTGGAGCGCTCAGGCGACGAAGTGGGTGACCTTCGTGGCGACCGCTGATGGCGCCGGGACACTAAGTGATGTTCTCGCCGGCCCTGCTCGGTGGAAAGGTTCGCTGTGTAAACAGCGGTACTGGTCAACGAGGGTTCATCCCGTAGGGTTCTGGTTCTGTCGAGATGGCGCTGTCGCCTCTGATCAGCAGACCAGGTGAATCCGTACCCTCGAGCGGCCAGAGGGTCGGGGGGTGGCGGAGGCTCTTTCTGGATATTCCCCCGGTGGTGGGCGAAGGCTGTACTCCTTGCCCAGGGGCGGTTACCCATACCGCCCTGTCGCCGGCGTCCCGCCGGCAGGAAGACACTCAGTCCTCCTCTTCCGCAGATTGCTGACCCGAGGAGGACGCTGCGGCCGATTCCTCGTTCTGAAAATACTCCAGCGCTTCCGCTTCCTCTTCCAAATCCTCCCATTCTGTTTCCAGCGCTGCGATATGAGATTCATTTGCAGCGCGGCGGCGTGCCAAACGAGCTGGGGCGTCAGCAATCCAGGCTCGTTTCTTGGCCTCGTCGGGACAGTTAGCCCATAAATGGGAGTCAGAGTTGCAGACGTAACATCGGCGTGGCGGCCTGGTCAATCCCGCCGGGCTGGGCGGCACGGCGTGCTGCACCCTGAGGTCGGCGGGGTCGGGGTCAGTAGCATCTTCCTCCCCAGCGTCCTGCACGGCGTTAAGTCTGGAGGACGAGCGACCATTCCTCCAGGCAGGACTTCGGTTCGCAGGTGCTGAGACGGGAGAGGTTCGTGCTGCGGTCAGAGCTTCACTGCGCTCCAATTTGGTGGCCACAGTGATGATATGCTGCAGCGCGGTGGATCCGGGATGATTGCTTTCCCAATCCGCTGGACTTTGCAGATCCAACCGATCCTCAATAAGGCGATCCATGACAGCTTGCTTCAGTCGCAGTCCAGACCAGAACTGATATAATAGCTGCTGTTGGCTGATGGCGTGGCAGTTGGGCATGGCGTCTGCCAATAACTGGACTACCTCGTGCCAGGATACCAGACGAGTAGCGAACAAACGCGCAGTCTCTTCTCGTCGCTGCGCCATGCGCATCACTGTCCCCGCTAGTCCTACCAGCGCGATGTCATCCAGTACGCTCCTGGCTACGTCGGCCAGGAAAGGCGCCAAAGTGGCGTAACGCCGGTTCCAGGCCTCCGAGTTCATCATCCCACCTTGCTTGAGAAAAGTTAGGGATCGCGGCTGTAGTTTGCGTTGAGCCACTTCCTTCAAGATCTCCGGCATGGTGATCATGGTTAGGTCTAGGCGATAAGCACTCATGCGACCCAGGGCGAAGGTGACTACGCCCATTGACAGAAAATTGACCAGCGCTTCAGAAAAAGGTGGAAGCGCGGCAATATCTGCGTCAGTGGTGATTAGGTCAGCGGAGGAGGGGTACATAGGAATGTCTCTGATCAGCTTGAGCACATCAGCCACTGTCTTGGATTCTCGGTAGACATCACTTGGGGAAGCCGCTCCCATAAGATCGTGGTGCCCTGGGAATTGAGAAAGGCGCTGGTCTACTGGCAGGAGTCCCGGGGCCGCTGGCAAGGAATTTCCAGGCGATCTGTACTCTGCTGCGCTGGGAACACCAGAGGGAAACCGATTGACGCCCAGTCTAGCCGGGACTGTGGCGGGAGTTGGTTGGTTGCCAGCCGCCATTCCTCTAAACAAGTACGCCTCGGAAGATGAAAATGCTGCCCAGATTTGGAGTCCTAGGGGGTCAAATTCTGTCAGCTCGGACTCTAAGGCATTTTCCGCGATGGTTACCCATGAGTACAAGGGCAGGCGTCTCTGCTGAGTTCCAGTACGGCTTTCCGCGCAACGCCGCGCTTCATCCACTTGCGTTTTCTCCACTTCCAGAGTGAAAGCGTCACTGTCCTCAATCTCAGTCAGGCGCACAGGAGTATGCACTGACCCATGCTGCGCCAGGTCTTGGATGTCCACTCCGATGTGCCGCATAGTCATCCAAATCCGATTGGTATCGGTTATGAAGTGACTGGCGCTTCCAGGCATGGTTGGCAGTCGGTAAGAGTATTGTGCCTCAGCGCCGTGGCTGACAGTAACTGCGGAGGAAGAGGACAGGTGATTTCTCAACCAGAAGGAGGCTCCTTCTAAAGTCCATAACAACACGTCTAGACGCCGGTGTCGTGGTTCACCATTGTCTGAAGGCGGGGGCGAGTTTCCTGGTGACGGTTGATCAGGCTCAGCGGAGTCAGAGGGCGATGAGCCGGTAGCCGGTGGATCTGGCTGAAATGGTGCCGGCGCCGGATGAGCCGGTGCCGGAGCCGGCTGGGCCGGTGCTGGAGCCGGTTGAGCCGGTGCGGGAACCGGTTGAGCCGGTGCTGGTACCAGCCAGGGACCTGATCCAGCTGCTGGCGCCGGTGCACCTGGTAAACCGCTCGCCCATCCTAAGGTGTGCTGGTAGGGCGTCATAGGTGGAGCGCCCACTGCTGGTAGAACTGAAGTCAGATGTGGATAGTGTTGGAGCACTTGCTGATGCAGATTTTGCATGTACTCTGATACCTCTAACATCATCTGATTCTGCATTAGGGATTGATGCTGAGAGTTCAGTGCGGGGACAGAGGCATCTGAGGGCGTTCTGGCTGAGGCGGGGTCAGAGAAGAGTGCTCTGCGCTGTTCTGCCAGGCGCTGCTGGTTCTGTTCCCATCTCTGATGGCGCCTCTCCCGGCGAGAAAGCTGGTTCACTGAGTCTGAGTTCAGAGGTAAGTTTCTGACTGGAATTCTGCTGAGGACATCTGCTTGAGAAGGGGGGTCGATGACTGGTAGGTTGCGGTTAAGATGCGGCTGGTAGGCTGCGATTCCAATGCTACGCCTGAGTGCGAGGTCTGCGTAACTGACTGAGCTGACTGGCTGCTCCGTAGTTGTTGAGGTCAGCGAGGTAGTCAAAGGTCTGGACTCGCGGTTCAACAGGGACTCGGGCATATCCGTAGTTGTTGAGGTCAGCGAGGTAGTCAAAGGTCTGGACTCGCGGTTCAACAGGGACTCGGGCATATCCGTAGTTGTTGAGGTCAGCGAGGTAGTCAAAGGTATGGACTCGCTGTTCAACAGGGACTCGAGCATATCCGTAACCGTAGCTGCCTCCGTAGTCGCCTGAGTCAGTGAAGGCGTCAATGAAGTTGCCTCGCTGTCTTTCTCGGACTCGAAAGTCACCGATAACCTTGCCATAGAGTCACCGATCACCTTAGGTTCCGTAACGGTATCGGTAATCGGTGAGGTCAGAGAGTCACCGTTCACCTTCTCCGTAAGCGGCGATGTCAGCGAATGCCCAGAACATGCTATGCTTATGTGGCGTGGGCCACCTGTCAAGCCGGAGCCACCTGTCCTCCCCGCTGCCCCCACCTCCCCGTTGCTTGTTGAGGAGGGAGTTGGATGCATTGAGTGTGCCATGGGTTCGCCAGCAATGCTTTGGTGCATGTCCTCTGACCTCCCCGCTGCCCCCACACCCCCTTGGTTAGGGCGCGGAGTCCAGGCGAGATTCTCACCCGGCTGCTGGCGCTTTCGCCAGTTGGCCACATCAGAGCGGGAAGGAAATTGACGAAGTCCTGGTTTCTGCTCATTCGCCTCATTCTGCATGTCCTGCTCACATGCTGCAATTTTGACCTCGGTCATTTCGCGCACGGCGATCGGGTCGCGAGGTGGTCGGTCAGCCGGTAGAGGTTGTCCCACAGAGGCTGCTCCCGCGGACTCAGCCTGAAGCGCGTTCTCGCTGAATGGCGTGGGCAGCTGGCCGTGCGGGGAGGTCATCACCGTAGCTCCAGACCAAGTGTGTGGAGTCCTGTAGGGGTTCAAAGGACTTCGCGGTCTTGGAGCTGGAGGACTCATGTCGCGCGTCCGTGGTGGGCTCCTGCGGCGCGGCGGTGGCGGGGTCCGGTCTCGAGTCCGAAGCGGGCTTCGCTGGCGCGGAGCTGGAGGGCTCAGGTCGCGGCTTCCTGGCAATCGCAGGATGCCAGGGGAAGGAGAGGTCAAGTTGACATACCGCTGGGGAGTCGCCCTCATGTTTCGCCCTGCACCAGGGGTGTCAACAGTCAGCACCCTTGGTGACGCCGCTCTTGCATGACGCAGGGGCGGATTAGGGTGCGGTTTAGGTACCGTTACAGCCTCCTCCAGGGAAGGTGTCACACAAGCGGTTCCAGAGTCCAGAGCCAGAGGAGTCACGCTGTTAAACTCAGTAGCATCAGCTGACAGGGTCGACTTCTTCTTGGGAATCTGGAAGCTTGGCGCACCTGCTGCTGTCGCAGCCGGTGGCGGCTGACCCGGAGAGGGCGCCTTGTAGGTGCCCTTCGCCCCCTTGCCAGTGGTCCCAGTGGCGGCAGCACCTCTCGTGCTGCGCTGGCTGGCCTGTCGTCCCCTTGTACGCCGAGGAGTCGACGTAGGCGACGTTGGAGGTGAGCGTCCCGTGTTAGCGTTTTGCATCATGTCGAAATTAAGAGTGACAAAGTGCAAATCTGACCGTTGGGGAAGTCAAATCTGTCCAATTTGGCAAATCCCCCCAGAACACTCAGAAAAATATTTCCTTGTAGCAGTGGAAGTCGTGGTGAATAACGAAATATGCTTTCCAGAGTGAAATGCAAGTTTTGGTGGCCAAATTTCAAAAATGGAGTGTCGATCGGCAGTTTGGCTAATTTCATCTTGGCGGCCATCCCGGAGCAATCCAGACTAATTGGCCAGGACCCAGTATTGGAGACTATTTTTTTCCTTCAAAGGATATAAAAAAAATGGAAAACTATCCTTCTGGGCTCCCGTTTCCTTCTATGTAGTCTGCTGGGCTCAAATTGGTCTAATTTTTGCTCTGCCGTGCCGGTTGGCCATCCGAATTTAAAATGTAGCGATCTATGAGGACCCAGGTCTCGGGGCCAGGTTCCAAACGACAAAAAACTATCAAGAAACGTCTAGAATTTTTGTGCCTACGTTAAAACGGTCTCCGAGGTCCTCTTTTTCTCAATCTGCCACTGATCCACTTTTCACTCTCCGTTCGGGTCAATCTGGCTGTTAATCCCGGTAAATCTGAGTTGCTGGCGGCTTCTTTTCCCACTTTCTGACCACTTTGCAGCATAACAGTTTTGAAAAATCGCCTGTTTGCATGCAGGGTGAAAGTCAGGGGGCAAAAAGGGCGCAGAGCAATACCACTTCCAAGTGAAGACTTCTTGAGCACGTGACTGTATCCGAGCCTGAGCTCAAGGGTCAGTCAGAGGTAAATCTTGCTTCAATCTTGGGGCACAGGTCCGTAGTCGGCAATTTTGCAGTGTACAAAATTGCAAAGTTCTAGATAAACAGTTGAACAAGGCTACAATTCAAGCAATTGCAATATCTTTATGGCAGGAAAGATTGACCAGTAAATTACAGGTTGAGCAACAGCTCCTCCAAATAGTTACTTCAAGTTAGAACAGCCTCCAAATGGGCAATATTCAAGTCTTATACTTTCAAGGCGCGCAGTTCATATTCTCTAATCGATCTGTCCCATGTCGGCTGGCATATCATCATCTGCCACCTATACAAATCCTAATCAGAGAATCTGCATTTGGACAATCCTAATCAAGACAGTTGATTTCATTGTCCCTTGCTGATCTTTGCTTTCTTCCTACGAGGAGCCACGTCAAGCCCTTCTTCTTCATCACTGTCACTTCTTATGGAATACTTCAATTGAGTTATATACTCATGTGTCCAACATCTCGGATATTTCCTAGGTTGCCTCTTCGTCTCTTCAGACACCCCAGCCTTATTCTCACCCATTGAAGTCAATCCAGTATCTGACCCATAAGGTTTCTTCGGTGGTGCATGAACAGTCTCCACCACAGAGGCTGGGGCATCCTCAGATATGGCCTCAGACTTCTGCTCGGTAATAGGCTGATCATCGGGCTGAACAGGTGAGGTCGGGGAGGTGCCCTTTGGTACCCAGTGAAGTTCACCCTTCTCATCCATGATCAATTGCAGTCCCAGTCTCTTCAACCTTCGAGCTTCAGCTTGTTCTTCAGCATCGTCAGCTACCAAGTCATCGAACTCGCTGACGTCATCCTCGGTGTCATCATATTCAGGCGAAGTTGGCTCCCATTTCGGACTGGCAGTGTCCATGTCATGTATGACACCCGCGTCATCTTTGTCATCCGAATCTGGTAGCTTCTCCTTACTGTTAGTGACACCTGCGTCATCATTGTCATCAGAATCTGGTAACTTCTCCTTGCTCCAGGACACAGCGCCTGTACCCGAATCTTCACTGTTCGTAGACGCTGAGTGTGTAGGCTTACGCCCCTGGTAGGGAATTCCATGATATTCATCATCGTCAATCACAATCGTCGGATTCCAGTACGCGATCCCAACGCGGCTAATCGGTAATGAGAATGGCGCTACCGGCGCCTTCAACTGAGTGGCGTCTTCTAGAAACCAGCCGCCGCCCCTATTACGCTCCCAGCGGCGTAGCGCACCAGAAGGGTGTACGATAATATGCTGCCAGCTATAATCAAGTCCAGGCTTTCGCTCCCCATAGTACGAAGTCAATGGCTCGGGAGTCCCCTTCCGAGCCCATTGCCATCTCACTGCCCCAGTATGCATAAATACAATATGCCAATCGAATGGCTTGGCCGGGCTATTGTTCCCTGGCACAGCGAGCGAGCTAACGAAGACGCCCACATGCCTAAGATACCAAAATGTCCCAGGGGTACTTCCAGTATGGCTTATCTAATTGCTATGCTAGTAATATCACATATTTATCGGATCTTTTATTTATTCAGAATATCTTTCTGTTCACAAAAACCCAGACAGCATAAATGTATTTTCATCTGCTGTCCAAGCCTGAGAGGCCAACTCTGTTGCCTCTCTTTATTCTCTCCTCTGAGCTCACAAATTATTTTCCCCAACTGTTCGCTCATGCAATGTCACATCCACTCACTAATTTCCCTAATAGTTCGCTACTCTTATTCTCATCAAAATCAGACCCCCCTATTCTGGGTGTCTCAGCAGGTACGTCGTGCCTCCTGGCACAGTTTCTGTGCAAGCTAATAATATTCTAACAAAGACGTCGATCGTGGAGTCTCCATGTAAGCCGCGTTCGAGAGACATGGCTACCGAGTTTGATAGAAGAATATGGTCTAGTTGTGTTGTCAAAGACCGGCATAGTCGGTTACAATATTGGTTAATACTTCATACTTATGGACTTACGGAGATTTCGGACATCGAATGCATACCGTGTCATAAAGTACATGCTCCCGTGCATTTCATGAGTACGAATAACGTGGAATAGGAATCACTAGATATCGAACACCTATAATTGTGCTCGAGAAGATTTCAGGCATCCGCTTTGATCAATGCCGCTTCCCTGGTTTCCATATCTCAATAGTTGCAAGTCCAGGATGTTTTCTTTTGAGTTGCAAGTCCCGAAGGAAAACAACGGTTCAACACAACGCTGAAATCTTCAAAGTTGTATATAAACAAGCGTACCATATCGAAGTGACCGTTTCCTCATCTTGTCACAAAATATATCCATTCTCAACTACTTAGCTATTGTTATGCGCTTTCACTTGTCCGCGAAGGACCGTATCGGTCTCTAGCCTTGCGTCAAAACCAAAAAAATTATCGTTTGAGGGACGGTGTTGTGTGTAACACAAAACGAGGGAGCCCTTACATGCCAGCAAACCTCCTATTCGCTCAAAGGTATTGCCCCCTTAGCGCCGCACTCTCTCCGAGCTCGATCATTTTAGCGAGGCCCTTTTCGACGCCCCCCACCATGACGCTGGAGTACAAGGGGGCCACTATCTGTTCGGAACGAGAATACACAAAGCATCGTTAGGACGGCCACCTTGGCAAGAAACACTGCAAAGCATTTCTGGGGGCCGGTGGGTGTGATAGACGACGGGAGGGGAGAAACATCCTGGATGGCTTAAGGATGTAGGGGTGTATAATATCCGGAATTGACGCAGGGTATCCTTGCCGCCCTATTCTGTCGCTTGCATCCTCACAATCTTCCCGCCTCCATGCCATCCTCAAGAGTGGCTATGACGACGTGCCTGCCTATGGTGTCTCCCAGGAGCCATGCAGTACGCACCGGGGCCGCGATTCCGTGGGTGCTAAATTGATAAGTGATGGAGGTTGTCTGCGCGTCCTTGGGCTCCAGCTTAATGTCTTGAAGAATCGCGAATATGCATTCGCTGATGATAGAGGCCTTGCCAGTGATTGTTCGATACTTCTGCACGGCAGTGAGCTCAAAAGGAATCTTACCTCCGTCCTTCATTTTAAACTTAAATGTGGTTCCCTCAGCTAACACGCCATTCACGTCTGAAATGTGGTCCAAATCGGGGTCCCATATCTCCCATTTAAATTCTTCGAAACAGCACGCCGCCCAGATCACTTCCGGCGTCGCTCTGCAGTCCCCGGTGCGAATGATGTTCGGCATCAGTTCTGCAACTGTCAAACCCTTAAGGGTGCCGTTCAAGGCGCCGCGCAGTCTTGTTGGAAAACGGGCGATAAAGTGAAGTGCAGCTGCTACGTGTTCGTTGCAGTAAGGAATTCTGTCTAGATAAAAACAAGCCAGAAGGCGAGGGCGCGAGAAGTCGTCAGCTGAGTAAACCTCTGACCTTACCTCTACCTTTATAGTCTTGGCATGAAGTTCCCTACTGTAGCTCTCGTCTGCTATGCTAGTGGTCCTATCCGGAAACTGTCATTAGTTATGAGATGTTCAAGGTTTCTGCTGGAGGTGGCCATGGCACCTCCATCTCCAGGTCTGGTGTCATCATTGAAACGGTCGGTCCAGATCCCCGGAGAGTTCGATCGCGTGACAGTGATCAGTTCAACCTCTTCTAGAGAGACATGGAGGTGAATTCACCTCCAGCGCAGGTCCTCGGTTCAACCTACTCTGGCTGAGACCACGAGCCTCCGGACGCGTTTTTTTTCTTCACTTTTTTAAGGATTTTTTATTTTTCTGTATTACACCGGAGGCTCTGGTACTTTTCGCGTGAGGCCAAAAAAAAGGTTCTCCGAATGCTTTAAAAACTTTACAGGGCCGAGAATATGTTTAGACAAGCAGAAGTTCTGCTTGGAGCGGGGTCAAAAAGTCATTAGGCTCTTCACAAACACTGGTAATAGGATTTTTACAGTAAACACTGGCAGACAGCAAACCGAACTGCAAATCTTACAAAGTGCATAACTTTTCAATGGCGGATCCTCTATTTTCGATCATCTAACCATCATTCCAAACTGGATTTTCACCCCCATCTCCCGTATGCACATGGTTACCTTAAATTTCATCTCTAGGCATATGAAATATCTCGCCTCCCTAGTCGAGTCAAACACTCCCACTTTCGGAATCAACTATGCTACGCTAATATGTTGCCACGTATATCCATTTCACCCAACATGTCGATATATACAATTATATAGACAAACAGATATTGATGATGTTCACTTCAACGAGTTACATACTTTTTCTAGCCTTCTTACTTCGGCTACGCGCCGTGATCGGTACTACCGGCTCTGTCTTTCTCCTTTTCTTTGAAGTCGTACGTTCCCTTGCCCTGCAAATGTCGCACTTGCTACTGCAATTCGCCTTTCCGACGTTCGCATCTCCAAAATGCATCGCTATCTTCTTGTGGCGGCATATCTTTTTCTCATCACAATATTCCTTCATGATTTTCAAGCGTTCATGACCCACATCTTGCGTTTGTGCGTTAGTAAGGGACGAAGCAAGCTTACTAAAATCTTGTGCCGAGTATAGCAACAAACATGTGCTATCATTTCCATCTCTACCCGCTCGTCCGATCTCTTGAACGTACCCATCAAGTGAATGCGCCATAGAGTGATGCACAATCCACCGCACATCTGCTTTATCAATTCCCATCCCGAAAGCCGTTGTCGCCACCACTACCTTGGTCGCCCCTTGCATCCACCTCGTGTACACTTCGGACCGCTCGAAATCTTGTAGATCTCCATGAAAATGTCCAGCTAGAATTTGTTGTGTCGTGAGCCAAGTTGATAATTTCTCACATTGCTCCTTTGTGCTACAGTACACTATACCCGATGTTCCCGTCCCATCTCTTTCACTTTGTTCGATGATGAAACTACGAACTTGTGCCCACGATTCCGATACCACCGCCTCGCCCTTGTTTACGATGACCATCCCTTCTTTCTTTTCAACGATTGAAATATTCAAGTTCGTTCTCCTACTAGAGCCCATGAACTTGTCAGCCTGGTCTAATTTCAACGTTTTAATGATATCTGATGGAAGACGTAATATATATACATATATTAGTCAAGCCAAACAGCGGAAACAGTCAGACGCAGCAGAAACGAAGGCTAAGATGAGATAATAAAATACAGTGAGTGTTGTATTATCAGTGCGAACTGCGAAATGCTGACTGCCTACGTGGCACCTCGGGGCGAGGGGTGAAACGAACATAACAGGAGAGGCTGCTCAACCCCACCTTACAGGGGGGTGAAAGTCAGTGTCCCCATGACACCACCTCATCCCGAAGGTATGAGGTGCCACATGCAAGTCCCTAATTCACAAACAGAGCAAACCCAACTGAACACATCACAAGATTCTAGGGGCCTTTTTCAGCCCAGCTAGTGTGGCATCCGCCTGCGCTAATCTTGCGTGCTCTAGGGGCTTACGCCCATGCGTGTGCCGTGGGGATTAGCTACTCCCACGGGGTAGGCTGCTAAAATTACTAAGCAGGCTAAAGTCTTTTTTGAGGCCGTGCCGGTGAACGCACTGAAGGGAACAGCTCTATATGTATCTCGAAGCTCTCCTAGGCGGCCATACTCCGGGCGAAAATCATGCCCCCATCGACTGATACAATGAGCCTCATCAATAACAAATCTAGCCAAATGGCCTGACCCATGTAGGCCACTTAATCAGTGTCGACAACGGGTACGGGCTCAACCTGGGACCCGTAGCCGGGTCGTCAACTTTCCCAGCCTCCGTCTCCGACGGGTCCGAATTTCATCAGGATCCGATGGGGAACCGTCTCCATCGGAGCTCGTGAAGTCCAGGCTCCGGCTCCGATGGATCCCAAAGATCTCAGGATCCGACGAATACCGTGCCCGTCGGAGCCGGATATTTCCAGGCTCCGTATCCGATGGATCACGAAGATCGCAGGCTCCGGGCGTGCCCGTCCCCATCGGGTCCTAAGATCTCCCAGAGCCGCCTCCGTTGGATCGGGCGTCAAATGGGACTTGGCGGATGGCGTTGGCGTCTTGCGTGGCGTGATGTGCGTGTTCGAAAGGGGAAAACACTGTGACACACGGAATCTATGTGGGTCGTGTGTGCGTGTCCAGCAAGGAGCATAGAGTATCTGATATTAAATATATCATATGTATGAACCATTCCCTTGGGATAAATATTGGTTTGTTCGCTAGTAAGAAGCAACTCCATAATTCTTAATTGTGACAAGCGCACAAGTAGACAAGCCTATCATTTCCTAGGGACTATCGAAAATGACGGCCAACAAAAAGACAACCTCAATTCAGTTGTCGCTGCCGTGCGAAATCGTGAAAAAGATATCCAGGTCAAGAGCAGGCAGATTTGAATGTGAAGATAAACATTCCTGGCCATTGGTTCAATGGCATGGATGCGGAAGATCGCGCTAAGGAATTTTGCATCCACGGGTGTAGAGTATTCCACACGCATGTCGACAGTTCGGCACGCGGTCGTAACTCTGCGAAGACCGAGGCCTTACGCTTTCCGGTTAGCTCATGTTCTCGTCCCCTCCATCGCGGGAAGAAATAGCCGTTCAAAACGCTCTTTACCCCTATTGAGTCGTCTTCGTGTCAGGCGGCGGGGGAAAGTGCAGTTGTTGGGGGCGATGATGTTCTTGCAAGTTGATGGAAGACGTAATATATATACATATATTAGTCAAGCCAAACAGCGGAAACAGTCAGACGCAGCAGAAACGAAGGCTAAGATGAGATAATAAAATACAGTGAGTGTTTTATTATCAGTGCGAACTGCGAAATGCTGACTGCCTACGTGGCACCTCGGGGCGAGGGGTGAAACATAACAGGAGAGGCTGCTCAACCCCACCTTACAGGGGGGTGAAAGTCAGTGTCCCCATGACACCACCTCATCCCGAAGGTATGAGGTGCCACATGCAGGTCCCTAATTCACAAACAGAGCAAACCCAACTGAACACATCACAAGATTCTAGGGGCCTTTTTCAGCCCAGCTAGTGTGGCATCCGCCTGCGCTAATCTTGCGTGCTCTAGGGGCTTACGCCCATGCGTGTGCCGTGGGGATTAGCTACTCCCACGGGGTAGGCTGCTAAAATTACTAAGCAGGCTAAAGTCGGCGGCGGCGGTGCTCTCAATGATGTGAAGGTCAAGCATAGCCCATTGTCGTGGATCAACCGATGCCCAAGCGAGGCCAAAGCCTTCAACGGCGTGGCACCACCAGAGCGGATGAGCCGAAGTAGGGGGGGCGAGAAGGGCGAAGGTGGAAAATGCGGTGAGTGCGCGCAACGAACGCGTCGTACACAGCAAAAGCGAGGATCGAGGAATCGGAATGGGAGTGGGAGGTGGCGATAACACCACCACACACCACCAGACGACGGCCAAGGGATGCGTCGGGTGAAAGCGGAGAATGCGGAGAGGCGATGTCGTAGGAGCCAAAGTCCTTGTTGTCGATCAAGTCGAAAATGTCGGAGTCGAGGTTGGTACTCGGCGAACAAGCACCACCAGACACCACCAGGACGTAGCCAAGGGTAAGATGTTGTCGATGTAGTCGTAAAGATACCAACGCTGAACGCATAGCGGCCATACGCACACGCTGGAGTGAGGCGGCCATGGCCACAGACTGCAGACTGCAGAATCTGCAAACCCAACGATAGGGTTCCCAAGCGAAAAAATAACTTTTCGTAAAATTGACAATTTCCAGTGATGAAAAAGCAAAATTAGGGTAGAATTTCGCAAGGAAAACGCCGGTCGCGTCAAACATGTCGTGCGATAAGCCAATTTTCCTGCAGAAGGAGTGCTGCTAGCCAGAGAATACCAAAGAGTAACGCGGCCGCCAAAAGTCCGGCGAAGAAAGCGGGAAAAGCGGAGAAAGTGGAACGCAAATCGCGTCAAGAAAGCGGAGAAATCGGTTAGGTTAAAGCGGCGCCGTAAGCGGCGAAAGCGGTGTTAAAAGCGGACGTCCAGAAATCGTTGAACTAAAGCGGATAGCAAAGCGGTCGTAAAGCGGAATCTTAAAGCGGATAAAATCGCGGGGCGCGAAGTGATCTTGCTAACGAATCTTCAAACAGGGAAGCGTAGCGAGGGTCCATAACCTGATGGAAGACGTAATATATATACATATATTAGTCAAGCCAAACAGTGGAAACAGTCAGACGCAGCAGAAACGAAGGCTAAGATGAGATAATAAAATACAGTGAGTGTTTTATTATCAGTGCGAACTGCGAAATGCTGACTGCCTACGTGGCACCTCGGGGCGAGGGGTGAAACATAACAGGAGAGGCTGCTCAACCCCACCTTACAGGGGGGTGAAAGTCAGTGTCCCCATGACAAGTGGCGGAGGTGCTCCGAGTAATAAGCGCCAGAGGACCCTTGGGGAACTTGCTTCTGCATACTCCGCCTCAGCTGAACCACGTGAAGCTCGTACTGGAGATTCGGAGGTCATCTTTAACTCCTATGCTGTAATCTCCGTAGTAAACTACGGAAATTGATTATCGATTTACACCCCAATAAACGCATATTTAGACCCCTTAGACACCCCCTGTCAAGGCATTCGATAGCTCAAATTGTAGCTAATGATGCCAAGAAGAACTTGGTTGCAAGCACGAACACGCATGCCTTGATATGTATCTTACAAAGTGACGGCGTAGCCGACCATGCTGTAGAAATTCCAAATGCCATAACAGCATAGGAGTTAACGAGAACTTCCGGAAATTTGGAGGTTGTTGGATCGGCGAATTTCAACGTACGAGTTGGATTCACGTTGGGACACAACCACGTAAACGCCTGTCGGGGCTACGTGGTTATTGATTTTACATTGATATACAAGAACGTCGGACGACGCTGGTATTGGTAAAACGTTGGATCAACAGGATGTGCAACACGGACGACGTCGTTCCAACGTCAATCGACGCCGACGTCATCCTGATGTTGGACAACGTGGATATAGATACAACGTGTGTGTTGGCACTACATCCTCGTCGAACTAACGTCGGAGTACTTAGACGTTGGACAACATCCTTGTTGGATTGACGTTGGACCAACACGTGTAAAAACATGTACGTTGGAGTTACGTCGGGCAACATCGATGTTGAACATCGTGGTTGTTGCTCTCATATCGGACAACGTCGATGTTGTAGCCGCATCGAGTCTACGACCTCGTCGGTGCAATGGCAACGTTGTCCAACGTATGTGTTGTTCAGACATTGGACAACGGCAACGTCGTACTACGGATGCATTGGGATTGTGTTGGATCAACTCCCACGTATTCCCCACGTTGACCGACAAGCGCGTCTTCCGTGTGTTGAACAACATGGATATTGATACAACGTGTGTATTGGCACTGCATCCTCGTCGAGCCAGCGTCGGGATACTTTGACGTTGGACCACATCATTGTTGGATTGACGTTGGACCAACAAATGCAAAAACATGTACGTTGGTGGAGTCACGTTGGGCGACATCGATGTCGAAGATCGTGGTTGCTGCTCCCATATCGGACAACATCGACATTGTGGCCACATCAAATCTACGACCTCGTCGGTACAATGGCAATGTGGGAGTGGGATCGACACTGAGGAAGATGATGACTGTCTGGGTCCTGCAAATCGCCAATCGCGACTATTCGTCGAGGTTCAAAATACGCCCATTCGCGCGATTATTCGCGGCACGATTTCGGGCCGGTCAGGGAATACCGAAAAAGAAAAAGGAAAAGAAAAAACCACGCCCGTCGGGCGTATGAGTAATCAGGGAATACCGCTCAGAGCCTTGCTAGTTGCTAAACCCCGACGAACTGACGACTGTGGAACAGTGTTGAACAGTGTTCGTGGCCGTGCGGTGCGCATCATTCCGTCCAACATGCATGGCGCCTCCTCTGTTAAAAGATATTGTATGCTTCCTGACTAGCTAACTTAGCTAGCTTGCTGAACACGGAGAGCAACTGATGCCTCAATGCTTAACTCCATCGTTAACTGCCTAAGTGCATAACTGCCTAAGTATACGTACAGTAGACTATTGACTATAACACTTGATTTGACAATTTGATATTGCATTATTCTCGGTGTACGGTAAGCCCTGTAGTCTGCATTCTGAAAACTGATAGAATCTCATGGTGTTTCAATAACATATGTTGCTGATAACAATGATTAGATATCATTGTCAGTTTGTGACACATCTTAAATGTGCACCACTGTTTAACAATCGCGACTATTCGTCGAGGTCTAAAATACGCCTATTCGGGCGATTATTCGGCACAATTTTGGCGATTTGCACGACCCAGATAACTATGCATGAAACTTAGATAGTTTGTCCTCACACTTGCTGGCAGAATTCCAGCATACTAAGTGGCTCCTAAAGAAGAGTGTGTGTTTGATAGCGAGGATGGTGACAGTGCATGGAACTAAGATGGTTTGTTGCTAGAATGTGAACAAGCCTTCGAACTAGTTGTATTATCATATATTATAACATTGAATTGTTCGATTCTTTTGGTTTTGAATGTGTATGCCATAGTGTAGTATTCGTCTCCGTAGGGTTTTATGGGTGTGCAGGACCCGAATAACCCGAACCCGAGGGAGCATGAGGCACACAGGCTTCGGCTCCGTAGGCGCCTGAATAAGCCAGGATCCGATGATTATTACCGAACCCGAAGGGTTCATAAAATCCAGGCTCCGTTAGTTCCCGTCACCGATGGAGCCTTAAAATCCTAGCCTCCGTGCGAATCCGTACCCATTCGAGTTCTAGGGTACCAGGCTCCGGCTCCGTTGGAGCCTCAAGGTCTCAGGCTCCGACGGATACGGTTTGGACCCGTTGTCGACACTGCACTTAATACCGCCCGCAGCTCGGTGTCTGTCATCAATGACTCCGGTGTGACATACAAAATTCTAATTGTTTGCTCCTTCCAAGCATGTAAAATCGCCCTCTTCTCATTACTCGAGCAACCGCCTGTGAACATAACGGTCGGCACTTCCTTTTCTATTAAACTACGCACTTGATCCTCCATCAGGGCCAGTAACGGCTGGACAACTATTGTCACCCCTCGTGATAAAATCGCAGGCAACTGGTAGCACAAACTTTTCCCGGATCCGGTCGCTAGCACCGCTAAAAGGTCAAGTTGTGCTAAGGCAGATGTACATATATCCTCTTGTGGCGGTCGGAACTCTGAATGCCGGAACATGTCTGTATTCACGAATCCCATTAACTCTGTTTGTAATGTCGCATCCTCCATATCGAAGTACCTGAGACAAACACATAACCACACAACCCCACTCACATGCTGCCATTTGCCTATTTCCCTGTGACTGTGCTGACCCTTCCTTCAATTTCTCATCAGCCCTCTCACTATACCCTATCCTGTATGACACTGATGACACGCATGACTGAAACTGTCCCTAGCCCACCCTCTCCACCTAAAATGACCCTCCCGGGGCCTCAAAAGCAGGGAAGATATCTTCCTGGGATTGGCCGGCCCGGGGCTCAAAAGGCCCCCTTCACCCATCCTTATACCCACATGCTCCCCACACCCTGCACTACAGGACTGTGCTGACCCCTCCTTCAATTTCTCATCAGCCCTCTCACTGTACCCTATCCTGTATGACACTGATGACACGCATGACTGAAACTGTCCCTAGCCCACCCTCTCCACCTAAAATGACCCTCCCGGGGCCTCAAAAGGCCCCCTTCACCCATCCTTATAATACCCACATGCTCCCCACAGCCTGCACTACAGGACTGTGCTGACCCTTCCTTCAATTTCTCATCAGCCCTCTCACTATACCCTATCATGTATGACACTGATGACACGCATGACTGAAAGTGTCCCTAGCCCACCCTCTCCACCTAAAATGACCCTCCCGGGGCCTCAAAAGGCCCCCTTCACCCATCCTTATACCCACATGCTCCCCACAGCCTGCACTACAGGACTGTGCTGACCCTTCCTTCAATTTCTCATCAGCCCTCTCACTATACCCTATCCTGTATGACACTGATGACACGCATGACTGAAAGTGTCCCTAGCCCACCCTCTCCACCTAAAATGACCCTCCCGGGGCCTCAAAAGGCCCCCTTCACCCATCCTTATACCCACATGCTCCCCACAGCCTGCACTACAGGACTGTGCTGACCCCTCCTTCAATTTCTCATCAGCCCTCTCACTATACCCTATCCTGTATGACACTGATGCCACGCATGACTGAAACTGTCCCTAGCCCACCCTCTCCACCTAAAATGACCCTCCCGGGGCCTCAAAAGGCCCCCTTCACCCATCCTTATACCCACATGCTCCCCACACCCTGCACTACAGGACTGTGCTGACCCTTCCTTCAATTTCTCATCAGCCCTCTCACTATACCCTATCCTGTATGACACTGATGACACGCATGACTGAAACTGTCCCTAGCCCACCCTCTCCACCTAAAATGACCCTCCCGGGGCCTCAAAAGGCCCCCTTCACCCATCCTTATACCCACATGCTCCCCAGGGCGTCACAGAACCGCTTGAAGACAATGTCGCCGCCCGTGGTGAGAAAGTTCAATTGGAGATCTCGTTGTTGCTGACGCTCGTGAATATCGGTGAGGGCGTAGTAGGCGGTCTTCAGTTGTTTCAGAAGTGGAGCGACGCCAGGGGTAATGGGGCGCGTGTTGTAGGCGCTGGTGTTGTCGTCCATGATGTGCTTGATCCTGGTTGGGGGAAGTGCTTGGCCATCTCGATGTTCCAATGGCGTTACTTTTGGAATAGTAGTGTCCAATTCCTTCGTGGTGTCAAACATCTTGTCCGAAGTAATGCCGACTGAAGATGGCGTCGAAGATGAAGTAGTTCTACTCGCCAGAGTGCGAGCCACTAAGGTGGCGTCCTTACACTCGTCTCGTACTTTGATGAGGTCGTTGATGACATTCTCGTTGAGTTGATTGATGTCGTTGAGTTCCTCCTTCGTGACGTAGTTCCCGTAGATCTCGACGGTCTGGGCAGATGAGCGTTGAAATGCTGATCCAAGCGAGGCGAGGGTGGTGGAGAGCTCAGCGACGGTGGCGGTGAGCGCATGCACATCTTGGAGAAGGGCGTTGGTCGTGATGGAAACTTCTTTGAGCGTTGGAGATGTCGCAAGAGGTTGACGTGAAGTAAAATAATAAACGTCGTTGAGCTTGTGAGTTACGCTCTTTAGTTGGTGGTTGGGATCCCGGTGTTGTAGTAGGTGTGAACGACGACATGGTAGTCCTTCCAGTCCGTTGGAGCTGGTGAAGGTGACGATGTTGCGCTTGTCGTTCTCGTAGGGTTGTAGATGAAGATTTTTGTTAAGTTTTCGTAATTTTCAAAATATTGGCCAGCGCTTCCGCCGCAAATGCTCGTAATTTACCTAAAATCTAAGGCGTCCCTCAAATTTTGGCAGAGCGATGCGATAATTAACGGACGCGCTTTCACATTGAAGTTAAATGAAAGGCCGAGAGGGCAATCGTAAAAGAATTCCCAATCATAAAAGGTAAAAGCAATGTAGAATTAACGCCGGGTTGACCTGCGGAGTGTCAGTTCAACCGCAAAAGGCAATCATCAAATAATTTTGCTGACTGCCAGTTCAACACGCGTTTGGCGGCTAATTTGAAATCGGGCGTGAGATCAGAAAAAGCAGTGGTGCGTGGTGGTAAATCATAACCTAATAGATAGTTTGAAACACATACAGGGTAGAATATTCTGTATATCGGTGTTTTATAACTATCGTTGTAAGCAAAAATATGAGGCTGAAACGTGAGATACGTGACTGTAAAAGATATAACATATGAGAGTACGAGGGTCTAAGTAGCTTATGCTACGTGAGCTATGCACGGCTGTACGAGTACCGCTAATTGACAGACGTAAAGTGTCTCTCAGACGTAAAGTGTCTCACTGGTAGCACTAACACGTGGCTCGCGGTCTCTATCGCTTTGACTCGCGGTCTCGAGCCGAATAATGCAGTCATCTGTCACATGCATCGAGGAATGTCATACAGGGGGCAGTACTGGATATCTAGTCCCCCGTGACAGAGTTGAAGATGTTGTCAGAGTCAAAGATGTTCAACCAGAACCAGAGTCCAGTAGTCACAATCCAGAACCAGAGTCCAGAAACCAGAGTCCAGAACCAGAAACCAGAACCAGAATCCAGAAGCCAAGACCAGAAGCCAGAACCAGAACAAGACTCGTAGAGCAAATTTAGGAATCCAGAAAGGTGAAAATCTGAATCCAAGTCTGCCGAAACCACAAAAGGAAAAGGAATGCCGCAAGCAAAAGTGCACGGCAAGGCAGACAGACTGTTTGCAATCACCCCAGTGGGATGTACTGCTGCGGCGAAGTCAGCGGCTCGATCGAGCACCACCGAACCCTGAACCGCTGACACACATGCAAGGCACATGAGGGCGGGTAGGGCAAGGGATGCAAAAGATAAGACCTTCGGCAACCTTGCCACACCGACACGTGAGTGTGTAGCCGGTGGGGCCGAAGGAATCTCGTATCCGTGGGAGGAAAATCCGTCGGAGTCGGCGTCATCGTCGATCACGGAAAGCGCCACCGGGTGAGTTTGCCCTTGAGCAAACTCAATCGAGCACAAATTAAGGGAGGGGTTGCCGCCTGCCGGGTAGACCCTGTCCATAAATGTGACCTGGAGGGGCTCCTCAAAAGGTGACTCGTGTGCCGCCGGGTCCGATGGCAAAACCGGGTAAAGCTCCCGAGTCTCGATCTCGTGATTGGCAGGTGGCGGCACTTCGCACACCACTTGCGACACAGACAAAGTGCCAATGTGAAGGGGTGCCTGCATACTGGTCGTGGCAGCACCACCGACCTCTGCAGCCGCAGCCGCAGACCGCAAAGAGGCGAGCACGCTTCGTGCATCGGCAAGTACCTCTCCCATGCCGGTGTCCAATGTAGCACGCCCCAAACCCGCATAGTGGGCACGCAATCCCAAGGCGTGCCCCGTCGGGTAAGTGAAGGGCTCAGGGTCGTCACGTACCAGCGGCCGGTCGTGCCGGTGGCACAACTCGGCAAATTCCCCGTCGTTCTCGTCGTCGAAGGCGGTTTGGAAGGCCGAAACGACGAGGTCCGTGTCCATGGCGGCATCACGTAAGTCCACATCACACGAACCACACACCGTCGGGCAACGTGCTGTGTCATGAAAGTGTCCCGGACAAAGGGGGCACTCCTGGACGAAGGCCGAAGATGCGGAGTGAAAATAAATGCACCTAGCCGCTTGCGCGGAACGCGACTGTGACCAATTTCCCCCTTTCGGGAGCGGGGAGGCCGCAAAATGATGTTTAAATCCTACTCGACGGTCACGTCCATGGAGCTTACCGTCGGGCCGACGGTTGCGATCATCGCGCCACTTGGACGGCGGAAACTTGACACCACCGGCGCCATGCCGACGGGGATATTCATTCCGTGGTGGCGTCGTGTCACGCTCATTACCATCCTCCTCATGGCGAAGCGAGGCAAGCAAGGAAGAAGCCTTCCTCCTCGAGGAAGTTCTTCACGTCATGCTGGTTCCCACCTGCGTAAGCCGCTGCGAGAGGTGTGTGCGTCGGGAGAGGTGCGAGTGCCTTGGGGCGGATGGGAGGGCCATTAGGGTTCGCACACCACCACACCTCGAGAACGTGCGTGTAAATCTCCTCGATCGCCACCTTCGCCAACTCGGTGTCGAGGCGGAGTGGGGTGACCACCTCACGATAAAACTCACCATCTAGTGCCGCCGGCAGCTGTCGCTTGGCAGCCTTGTCGTCGAGTGTACCAGGTCCAGAAGCGGCGATGGCCTTGATGCACTCGTCGAATTGAGCCACGAGGGGCTCTGGATCGTCCGAAGACCCAAAAGAAATGCCCAACAACTCCTCGTGATGGCGGAGTGGCCGATGTCCAGGTGGCGTATGTCCCCGTGATCTCAAGCAGTGCACGCTTACCGTCGCGCGGAGAAATTCTAGCCGAGACATCTACCCACCTTCGAGCTGGAGAGTGGGGAGTGGTCAAAGACACCAAAGAACGAAGTAAGATGTCGTTGTAGATGGGGTGTACCTCCTTGTCGACGTCCACGAGGTCAAAAATGTCCTCGTTGGTGGAATCCTTGTTGACAAAAGAAGCCTCCAATGCAGTTACCAAATAATCCCAAAGAAGTTGTCGATGTGGCTCACTTCCGGAAAATGAAGACGCCTTGTTACCTACGGTGTCTTTCGCAACACGTTTTACAACGTCAGTGTCCCAAGACGACTGCAAAACGGCGTTGCCACGAGTCCTGTCAGCAACAGCAAGGGTAACATGCGCTGATTGCGGAGTGCTCCTATATGGCTACTGCCCCGTGGTACTTGTCACAGTACTGTTTTCGAAAACAATACTATGACAAGTACTGACGCGGTAGAATTTTTTTCGATGCCCTCTTGTTCAATACTGATGATATCCTTCATATAATATCATCTTTGGGACCCAAACTGAGTTACCTTGTGCCCCATTGGTCGACAGACGACGTGCAGTGCTCTCGCTGGTAGCATGTTGTCACTCGGGTAGTATTTTATGTGATATTGTCACGGTTCGCTATGCGAACAGTATGTGTGACGCTGCTGTTATTGAACGGTAACAGCAAAACGCAATATTCTGGTGGGTTATGAGTGCAGCAGTCTGTTGACCAGAAGTGCTTGCTTGAGCCCAATGCTCCTCATATACTCCAGTGCTCTCACGCATCTCATGCGTTACCACCATCGGGTTGTGAACCCGAGAGCACTGGGTGAACTTCCCGCATCGGCTGGTCGATATAGCCATTGATACTCGCATGTTGTTCAGTGCATGCTAGAAGCGAAGACGCGTCTTATCAGGACCCTTCGGTTCTTCAAGAACTTGTCTTGCTTCGCCATCTCGATGCCATATACTTGGCCTCTCGATGACAGATGTCACCCAACTTAGATGGATGACAAACATTATGACTGTACATGTCATAGTCGACCGTACTGACAATACTCGACGACTGTATGTCATTATGACATATGACATGACATGACATGACATGACATGACATGACATAACATGACATGACATGACATGACATGACATGACATGACATGACATGACATGACATGACATGACATGACAGGTATGCCATGTATGACATGTATGATGCATATGTCATCGGTCATATCCCTGACAGATCTCCCCTCTTAGAAGTGTTGTGCCCTCACAATATAGGGTGCATACCTTTAATATATGTCTTTGATATGTCTTTGTTGTTGAACTGGCCAATCTTTCACCGATCTTCTTACACCGATGAGGCGTCCCTCAAGGTGTTTTAGGATATCGGGGGGAACTGAGTCCACTTTAAACCCTCACCTTAGGCATATAGCCCTACAGTTCTTAGGATGTAGCCCCCCTGATTGCTTGGCGTTTCGTATTTCAGAGTGACGCTCAGGGTATCTTCCGAGGTTTACGTTACGGAGAGATATTGCGCTTGCCGATCGACGATTCGACCCATTGGGTATTTGTTTCCACGGCCTTATATAGTACATCCACCCCTTCCTCCCCTCCTGAAGCTGCTATGGAGGTTCATAGGCCGAATGGAGAACCTTCTTTTCCAAGGTTTGTTTTAATGCAGGCGGAGAAGGCCCTGCTTACGAGATATCGGAGGGTCTCTATGAGTCCACTTTAAATCCTCACCCGATCTGCCAAACTCCTTTTTTCGGTCCGGTACGCGCGCTCTGACGAACATTTCATAGATGGATTCGACAACGTACTAATGTGAATTCGTTTAGTTATGTATGTCAAACACAACTCAGGATCACAACTCCATTTACCTCAGAACATTCCGGCAAC